>QJNU01000116.1:0-150467 GCA_004154915.1 Monosporascus ibericus | reverse complement strand
CGATTGCCCACGGACTAGATTTGTCCTTTCCTAGAACACATAGAACCAACGCATGAGAGTTACGCCAGATTCCTGCATTTGATCACTGTGACTGCTGACAGTTAATAAGATAAAATATCGAACCGTTTTTAATATTTTAAGGAGACTCCGAAACCATATTTATGAAATCCGATATATGTGAAAAACCGACGTTAAAATATTACTAACCTAAATTACTAATTTCATAAATTCCTCACTTAAACGCTTTTCAAGAGTTAAGTTATAAAAATGAAGATATTCGATTTCGAAGTTAAGCCTATTCCTAAAAAAAGAACACAGCCGCCGACAGATTATCGAAAAGGTTACCTAAAACCTTTAACGCGCTCAATAATTAATAAAAGAAAAAGTCGATAACTTTATTAATATTCAATTAAACGTTCTTCGATTTAATCTTATTTTAACTGGTACAGTTATAATACTTATTACGACAGGTTAAAAATAAGGACATTCGATGGGAAATTAGTTTAAGAAATTACACAAATACGTAAGATTCCTAACAATATTAAATCTTTCTAATTAATTACGAAACGTTCCGAAAGAAAACGGCTTTTTAAAGCTGAAGCCTTAAATTATTTTATTTAAAACGGGATTTTCTAACGCCAGGCAGATAGGCGATACGGCTTTCGTATACTAGTTAATAACAAGTAAAAGTAATACGCGGGAGTTGAGTAATATTATAAGGATTACGGCTATGAAAGGCCAAATTCCACCTATCAGCGTATAGCAGCTTCTTATTATTAATACGGAATATATAGACAAATTCGAAAAACGGTATTTACGTATTTAAAATGCCAAAGAGTTATTAATTAAGGCTTGAAAAAAAGCTACGGCGTGTCTTAGACTATTAATATAGCTACTATCTGGGTAATCGATATATAATTTATAGTTAGGGATAACGGCTATAATGGTATTATCGAATCCATATGCAAGTTATTCGGTTGCTTAATAACTAAATCTTTGCGTTGAGTTATATCGGCTATAGTTTAGACCTGTTTAAACGAATATAGCTTTTATCGACAGAATATCTAGACTAAAATTAGAATGAATAAAAGTTTTTTTTACAAAAGCGAAATTATTAGAGCTTATAAGGCTTTTAAAAATTTAAAAAAGATTAAGGTTCTATACGCTACCTAATGATGAGGTCTAATCGAAAAAAAAAACATATCCCAATCGCTGGAGGCCTAATAAAAGCAACGAATAGCACTAGCAAAAAATAAGTTAAGCTCCTCCTGAAAATGATCTTTACCAATAATACAATTATTAAGAATTATTATCTTAGCCCTTACAAATCGCTATACGGTTAAAAATCAATCTTACCGATTTAAATAATGCTATAATTTAACGGTTTATAAATTAAAACCTTAATACTTCTCTGATAGATCGTTTTATATAAAGATTTCGACTGCGAAAAGAAAAGGCCGAAATTATAACTAAAGCCACCAAAATAATCAACGATTAAAAACGCAAAAGTACTAGATTTGTAAAAGAAAAAAATAAAAGTAAAATAAAATTAAACTTTTACAAATACATAGCCTACTACTTTTATACGATATACCAAAACATATTAACATATTTAAGTATATAAAATTAAAGTAGAGCTAAGCTAAACCGTAGCTACTAATAAAACTAATAATCGAAGTATTTATTATTTAAAGATATTAACAAAAGGAAATTATAAAAGGTTTCCTTCTTCATAAATTAAAGCAATTTATAAATAATAAAAAAAGAATATTAAAACCCGATCGACTTATAAAAGGGCGATTAAATAAGGATATTTTTAAATCTGCTAAACGACATTATATTTAATATTTTAAATGTTACAGAAATCGAATTATTTAAAAATTAACAACTTAAAACCTGAGAACCTGTAAGAATTAATACTAAAGTATAAATACTTAATAATCGATTAAAAGCATACGCAGTTATTAACGATAGTGAAGACTTTAAATGCGAATCGATTAAAGAAGCAGAAAAATTAATCTGATTAATTAAAAGAAAATTAAAAGTAAAGAATTCCCTAGCGATCTTTTATTACTTTACTTACGATTATCTTATAAAGTTACCATACTTTTTTATAATTAATTAATAACCTACCCCTTAAAAACCTGGGGTTTTATTAAATGTCGAAAATTAAAAATTTATCCTTTAATTGTTAAGTAAAGGAGTCTCTTATTAAATACCTTAATAACTGGATATATTTCTAGATAAATCTTTTTTTAACTTGAAAAACCCGGAAATATTTAACCTTTAACTAATCGAACCTATTATTTTAGAATACAAATTTATAACTTTAAATAAATCCGCTGGAATTACCGCAAAATACATTATAACATATAAGGATTCATTAGTATTTAAAAAGTGGAAATATTCTATATTAAATAAACGGCTTAGAATTTTTATATCGTCGTTTATATAATTTATATGAAATTACGTTAAATATTCTAAATACTTAAATAAATAACGTCTCCGACCACTGAACGGACCAAACCAGTAAGCGGACCAATTTTAGAAATATTCCAATTATCCAACTTTAATTGCCTATTTCTTAATACTAACAATATGAAACGACTTATTAAAAAAGCAAAAATGAACTTAGCTATTTAAGCTAAAAAACGAAACCCGAAATTTAATTATGCGACATTTAGTTTTATATATAAAGTTGCTAAAACGACCTTAAAGGCCTAATATTACGGTAATTGCGTTCGAACGGATATTATTTATTTTTCGCAGAATTTGACGCCGACCGAAAAGAAATCGATTGTCGACCGAATTCTTGACCTTAATACGCGAGCGTTTTCTGTCCGGCTTTAATATATTAAAAATATGGCGAATTTGCTATTTACTTAATGCGTCGAAGTACGCGTTAAGGTTAATTAGGTACGAAGATTTGTACGACGGCAAAAAAAACTTTAAACGCGTTTAAATCGGAAAATCGATTATTAAAAGGTATTATGCGAAAATTTAAAGGTATTTTGTAAATGGTTCGAGTTTATTTAAGTTATAATCGTAAAATACGGTATCGTAAAAAAGAATATTTATAACTTCGACGAAACGGGCTTTTTGATAAGGTTTTTTATAATATCGGGTATAATAATTATAAGTATTAAAAAACGTAAAAAACTTAAGTAAGCGTAATAAGGGAATCGAGAATAGGTTATAATTATATAAGTTATTAATTCGTAAGGTTAAGCTTTGTCGCCATTTATTATTATAACGGGAAAAAATTACCTTAATTCCTGGTATCGAAAATATTAATTATTACCCGATTAAAAATTCGATGTAAGTTATAATAATTAAATAATAAACGAATTAATTTTAAAATAAATTTAACATTTTAATAAGTATATACGAACGTATACGAAAAAAATTAAACGTTTTTTTATTTTCGACGGCTACGAAAGTTATTATTTGATCAAATTCGAAAAGTATTACGCGAATAACGGCATTATTACTTTTTATATACCCGCGTATTCTTTTTATCGGCTTTAACCTTTCGATATATTTTATTTTTCTATTTTAAAACGCGCTTATTCGTTATATATCGAAAATTTAATACGACGTTACCATATTTATATTACAAAAGAAGATTTCCTTTTCGGCTTCCATAATGCGTTTAAAGCTACTATAACGTCCGATAACATTAAATCCGGCTTTTAAAAAGCTAGACTTATTTTATTTAATCTTAATAACGTTTTATCCGATTTAAAAGTTCCTTTAATTATACCTATACCGACCGTTTCCTTGCTTACCTCCGCCGATTTTACTCTTTCCTTTCCCGCGAAAATCCTTAAAAATATCCGGGAAATAACGAAGTAAGGACGTTATTTATAAAGAAAAATTAAAAATTACCAGGGTAACTCGTTAACAAAAATAATCGAATCGGTAAATCTTTTAACGAAAAGTAACTTATTATTTTTATACGAAGTTATTTTTTTTCGGAAAAAAACCGCCTAATTATGCAAAATAAACCATATCTTAAGTAAACGTCGGAGGATTAAAAACAAACGTTTTTAAAAAAGAGGGATATTTACTATACGGGAAGGATAAGCTTTTTTGGCCGAAAAGGAAAGAGGTAGTAAAAAAATGCAGCCAATAACGGCTAAAGGTAGTCGTCGTAAGAGGGTTAAGACGAAGGAACGGAAGTATGGCGTTTGCGGCAAGCCCGGATATAATATGCGTACTTATAAAGAAGTTGTAAATACGTCTAGCGAAGAAGAATCCGATTAGTTAGAACTAATTTAATACGTTATGGTTGCTTAATTTGAATTTGTTGTCGCGAGGTGTTAAAAAACGGTCCGCTTACTGGTTTGGTCCGTTCAGTGGTCGGAGACGTTAAGCTAATAACCTTCCGAAGATTTTTAAATAACAAATTCATAAACGAATTTATAAATTTATGCCGAATAATTTCGACGTATATAAAATATAATAAAAGCTTTTCTTTTCTAAATAATCAGTATAATAATAATATTAAACGAAGTACTCGTTACAGCGTTAAAGCTCTTCTTAATAATTCGTTATTTATGATATCGACCTTTAATAGGGTTACCGACAATATTAATTAACATAGGTTTAAATATTTATATTTAATTCAGATATTCTTCTTAAAACAGATATTAAATAAAAATAATACGTACTTCGACAGACTTTATTATTATACGTTTGATATAATTATAATCATTTCAGAACATGGCTGTTACGTCCTTATTATTAAGTTTAATATTAAAAGATTGAGATAGATTTTAATCAAAAAAACAAGCCGGGTAACCGATTAATAATCCGAGGTCTTATTAAAATTAATAAAGCTAAGAACGAAATTATAATATAAAGTCGAAAACCAACAGGTATATAAAACGCTAAAAATATTAACTTACGATTAATTAACCGTTAATTAATAATACCTCTAAATAAATCTAATTCTGTAGTTAGTAATTCGATTAAAGCTGTAATATTTAATGGTAATAAGTATAATAATTTTAATAGTAGATTATCCATAATAAGAATTTTGAAAAGTAAATAATCCTGGAAGGCCGTAATATTACGGTACTTATATTAAAAGGTAAAAGTCGGGTTATAAATAGGCTTTTAACGATATATGAAATTTTAAAGTTTGGGGATATTATTAAAGTTATATAAACGCTTAATATACTAATTAATAATTAAAGCCTTATTAATATATTTAGTTAAAAGTTTAAAAACTAGTAATAAATTCGAAGTTATTAAATTTATACAACGAATAGCCGATATGTTATCCAAATTACGAAGGTTTCGATTAATACGAGAAAAAGCAGGTTAAATATAACAGGATTGTTTATTATATAAATTCGGTAACTTTTTAATGGCCGGTTCCTTTATTAAATTAATGAGTTCCCTAAGATTTGCATTTTTATAAGAATCTAAGATATTACACAAATTTAATAATGAACGGGCACTTATAATAATAATATTATGTAAGCGCTTTAAGCATGGATGAAAATATAAAATGGAGTTTAATATTATTTAAATGATATAATCGGAAGAGAGAAACTAGTATGATAATAATAAAAAGAAGTATAGGTATAAATAATTAATTAAAGCAAGTAACGACGACGACATCTTTTTATATGACATTAGACGGAATCTTTTAACATTTTCTTAGCGTATACCTTTTTAGATTAGAAAATCAACGCATTAATCTTTCTTACACCTGATTAATTTCTAACTATTCTTATATTTATATAACTTTAACTTTAACATCCTGATACTGACGTACTTATATCCATAAATATATATATATATATATATATACATCACGTATTATCCTAAATTGTTTTTTAAATCCTCAAGTTATAAATTACTATTATTTTCGTACTATAATATCCTGATCAGTCTATCTATAAATACTATGTGACGATCCAAAAAGCGTATCAGCTAAATAAGGATGGAAATTCCAAGAAGCTGAACACGTCGCATTCCGAAAAACTCGGCCCAGATCGCCAATATACTAATATGGGAAAAACATATCATGATATAGTTATTTCGTAAGATGTATAATAATAATTTCACTTTTTATCTTGTCTAATAAGTTACTTCGAAAGTCCGTTTTAATCGAACTATCGTTATTTACCTTTTTAATTAAAACTGTAAACGTTTATAAAAAGATATTACCTTACCACTTTATTAAACTAGTAAAAAATGAAATAATTGAATAGTAGTTCTTTTATAGTAAATATTTATGATCTTGATAAACCGTTCATACTTACGTTCTTAATATATTATTACCCTTATATAATAAATCGCCTTAAATATACCTTGAAGTATTTTACCCATTATTATTAAAGCCGGTAAAATAACTTTTAACCGCTAAGCCCTATTTGTGGTTAGCGAAGTTGCAGAATTAATCAAAAACAAGTACTCAGAATAGGTTTAGTTTATTGCTTATATCAGATTTTAAATTAGTAAAAGATTTAAAGGTTATTAGGTTAATATATTATATATTTAATTAAAGCATCCAATATTAATATTTAATACTAATTTTACGTTTAACCGGATTTAATTATTATTATAATTATATCAAAAGGCTTGAATAAGGTTAGAACTTAATAATTCCCCTATCCATATAACGATCATAAGAGTACTTACTTAGTTTAAATATTATATTTGCGGTTTGTAGATGGCTTATATATTTTATATCATTATTCGTAAATCTTTAAAAAAGGAAGATAGTAACCTAGATAAACCAACTGCGTAGGGCGAGAACATTATGGAGTTTAAAATAACTAACCTAATTAAAGGGTATATGAGTTTAAAAGCAGACGATAATAACATTAAAGGACCTGTAGGATTATGGCTTGGAAAACCTTTATTTCCATTATTAAAAGAAAAAGCCGACGGCTTAAAGTCCGACAATCTAAAGTCCGATTAATCATCTCGTCTTCTGGAAGGTAAACGATTACAATCGATAAAAAAACCGACTAAAGAAATTACTCAGCCGTTGACAAAAACGTTAACTATTAGATCTTTTACCTTCCAACTTTATATACTTACTAATTAGCTACGATAAGGCTTTAGGGTGGTTATACCTCTTTATTTTATTCTGGAAATTACCTAGTTTCGTTTGGTTTCCAAAGAGTTATTATTTAAGCCGAAATATAAATTACGAGGACTTTTTAGTAATCAAGAAACTCGAACAATAACGACAGGTTAATATAATATACTGTACGAATGGTTAAGAGATATATACTAAATTATAAAAGAATAACCTGAACTATATTTTCTATAAACCTAGTTTAATTAGCTTAAGTATAAGGACTCAATCGTTAAGAAGGTAAAGCAGAACGAAACTTAAAAGGATAAAAAGAGGGGCAAATAACGGAATAAGCTAGCGAAACGTCAAAAACGAGATCTTAAATTAAAGAAGATAGAAAATAAGCCGCATAAGCGATAATTAAATTAATCTATGAGTTTTATGTATGTTTTTTTATTTATAGTTTTGGGAGTTAATTACGTTAACATTTATTTTTAAGATAAATCGAGAACGATTTTAGGCTAAAAAAAAGGTTAAAATAATATAAGGTGAAAAGCCGGGTACATAGCTTTGCCGATTAATTACTTATTACCAGTTATATATTTCTAGGAGTTTATTTCTTTTGCTAGGCGTAACCCTAGAGATATCAGACACTTATTATCGCTTTATACACGGATTTAATACCACATAATTCAGTTTGCATTACCTTTATTATCTTTTTAACCGCGGGCTTAACCGGGACACTCTCTTTAATTATGCACTGATCAGGACTAAGTCTCCCCGTCCCAATTCAATGCTTAAGCTAGTAAAGTGTCAATCCGTAATACGACTTTTTCCTTTTATAATTTTTATTTTTATAGATTTCTAATTTTAGCAAATTCTTTTTTCTTTTCTAATATTTATTATATTTAGGAAATCTATTAAGCTAAGAAACCGTCTATATTAAATGGAATGGCGAGGAAGCTTAACCTTTAGTTTTCTAAATCTAAGGTTTAACGTTCTGCTCTATGTTCCGTATTTTAAATAATAGGGAAAATGCGTTATAAAAAATGTAATTTGTTAAAGAAAACTATATTATTAAAAAGGGGTTTTATGATAGTTCGGGTATTCCGGTTAACTTTTTATATAATATTTTAAAAGAAAGAAATCGTTTAAAAGCTAAAAAGGTCTTTATATAAAACGGTTTTTATAATTTTAAAAAGTCTCCCTAGAGGAGGCGTGATCGTGTAGACAAAATTGGATAAAATGATAGATTGCTACGTCAATTTCAAGGCTTTACTAAACCTATCCCTCTTATAGACTGCCTTACCCCGCTTTTATTTATGTCGACTTTTATTCAAATTCTGGAGGTTCTTGGTAATTCGGAACAGCCGGGCAAACTATCGTTCGTAGTCTTTTAGTTTATATCGTTCCAAAATCTGAATTTCGGAATTTTAAACCCGTTATTATTTTCTTGTTTTAGTTTCGTTAATAATTCCTTTATAATTTCTAAAACTTCGGGTATAATTATTTTTAAAAATGAATAACTGTTATTTGCGCGAAATAATCGTATCCCAAAATAAAAACTGAAATTGATTTATCTAAGAAAGAAATTTTTAAATAGATAATAATATTGAGAACTTTGGTTCGTCCGGTAATTTTATAAGGATTATATATCGGGAATAAAATAGTATTTATAAAAGGGTTTTTCTTTCAAAATGCCGATATCGTATATTCGGGATCCCGCGGCATAATATATTAATTAATAAGTAATTCGAAAAAATACTATACAAATGATCGAATAGTAAAATCAACGACAATTACGAAAATCCTTTATTTATCTACAAAGTTTATCTTTAAAGTTTATCTTTAAAGTTTACCGTATAAAGCTTAATATCTATTAAGTTATATTAATGTTGCCGAACCAGCCAGCGGGTATAAGATTTATCAGGGTCGAAGCTTGTTAGCAACTACGTATATAAGGCTTTTAAGCCGACATCAGTCGAGAAGTTTAGTACTTACGAGGGTCCAGCAGTCGGCGTCAAAGTAAGGCTTTATGGGACTAAGGTATACAATCTATCCTAACCGTAAAAACTATTAATCAGCTATCGTATTCGAAGATATTGGATATAGTAGCTATCGTGGATATTATATCATGGAATGACTTTTTATATATTTGGCTGAGCCTAGAAAATAAGGCTTTAACCTATATCAACCTTAAATAATTTTAAAAAGAGATAGATAAGAGTTTTAAAAGTATAAGGAAAGTTATCGTTCGTTTTTAATCATTACGTTAATAATAAAAAATCTTTTATTTTAAAGGTATTGCGATAATTAATCAGAAGTTGAAATCGCTAAATAAGTTAGAGACGCAGAAAAGGGTTAAGGTAAAGACTGCCACGCAGGCTGTTCAGGCCGTTAGGGTAACTGGTTAGTCTAGCTTTGGAATTATTAATTGGTCTATTCCGGCAGGTTCGGACTAGGAAGCTACTTTAACTGGTTCCGTCGTTATTAATAAAAGTTTTTCAAAAGGTGTTAAGCCTTTATAAAGTTCTTAGCGGGGTTTTAAGTATTTTCGAAATTTAAGTAGTTCTTTTATTTCAGTAGGTATTCGGGAAGACTATCTTTTTTGTATATATTTAAGATTTTCTTTATTTCGTACGTTAATACTTCCTTTTTTATTTTTTTATGCCTTAACATACCACACAAGCGAGCTGCACACACAATCGAGCTGCACGCTTTTAGACACTTCGCAACAATAAATCTAAATAAAACAACTATAACGCAATAAATTAAATAAAGCTAATCGAATTCGTCTTCGCTAGACGTTTTTACAGCCTCCTCACAAGTACGCGTATTATCCGGGCTTACCGTAGACGCCATATTTCCTTTTTTTCGTTTTAACCCTTTTACAACGACTACCTTCAGCCGTTATTGGCTGCATTTTTTACCACCTCTTTCTTTTTAGACTAACAAAGCTTATCCTTCTTATATAGTAAATGTTCTTTTTTTTGAAGACGTTTATTTTTGGTCTTCCGCCGTTTGCTTATAATGCAATTCGTTTCGCGCAATTAGGCAGTTTTTTCTCAAAGAAAACCATTTTTATATAAAAGTAATAAGTTACTTTTAGTTAGAAGATTAACCTATTTAACTATTCTTATAGGCAAGCTTTTTTGATAATTTCTGATTTTTCTTTCTAAATAACGCTTTTATTTTATTACTTCGCGGATAGTTTTAAGGGTCTTAGTTAAAAGGGAAATCGAACCGGCAGAGGTAAGCAAGGAGACAGTCGGCGTAGGTATAATTAAAGGAACTTTTAATTCGGAAAAAACGTTATTAAGATCGAATAGAATAAAACCAGCTTTTACGAATTTAGATTTAATATTATCGGACGTTATGGCAGCTTAGAACGCGTCGTAAAAGCCGATGAGAAAATCTTTTTTCGCGATATGGGTATAATAACATCGCATTAGATTCTCGATATACCGCGAATAAGCGCGTTTTAAAACAGAAAAATACGCGGGCATATAAAGCGTAATAATATCGTAATTGGCGTAATATTCTTCGAATTCGATCGAATGGTAGCTTTCGTAGCCGTCGAGAATAAAAAACGTTTGGTTTCTTTCGTACGCGTTCGTGTATGTTTATCAAAATGTTAAATCCATTTTAGACTTAATTTGTTTATGATTTAATTATTAGAATTAATATCGACCTTTTAATGAGTTGGTAATAGGTTACCGCGATACCAGGAATTAAAGTAGGTTTTCTCCGCCAATATAATAAATGGCGGCAAAGCTTAACCTTGCGAATTAATAACTTGGGTAACTATAACCTATTTCCGATTACCTTATTAAGTTTGTTTAGGTTCTTTACGTCTTTTAGCGCTTATAATTATCTTGCCCGATACCATAAGTAATCCCATTAAAAAGCTAACTTCGTCGAGGTTATAAATATACTTTTTTGCGATGCTATACTTTCCGATTATAGCCCGAACAAGTTCGAACTATTTGCCAAACATTTTTGAATTTTCGCATAAAACCCATTAATAATCGACCTCTCGATTTAAACGCGTTTGGAGTTTTTTTACCGTCGTACAAAGTTCGACGCCTAGTTAATCCCGCCGCGTATTCCAACGCGTTAGGCCAGTAATAAATTCGCCATATTTTTAACATGTTAAAGCCGGACAGGAAACGCTTGCGTATTTAGGAAATGGGATATCATAAATAGAACCAAGCTTTTTATAACTATGTTTCGAGTTGTTCTTTTTGACCTGAACGGCTAGGTTCATTTTAAATACTTTTAAAAGCCGTTCCATATCGTACTTGTTAATAAATAGGTAAATAAAGTAACAAAGTTAGATTAATGAAAAAGTGCGCAGCTCGCTTGTATATGCAGCTCGCTTGTGTGTGCAGCTCGCTTGTCTAGTACGTTATGCTAATTTTAATAGTGTTTGTTATTAACTCGAATAAAGAAATATAAAAAACTGGATAAAGTTTAATTTTAGGTAGTAGTTTTAATTAGTAAATATTATTTAAAAGCTTTTGACGATCTTATATAAGCTAGTATATTTAAAGTCAAAATTTTTATTTAGTCGTTTAGCTTGGATATTTTTAATAGCTAAGTAAACCATTTTTTAAAAAAGTTTATTATTTTAATCTTTTTTAAATATAATACGTTTTTATCTAATTACGGCCGAATTTAAGTTTTATCTTAATTTCTGCGTATAGTTACTGCAGCTGTTTTAATATAACAATTGCTTTAACCTTAATAAGGCCTTTATACATATCTTTATAAACTTTTAATACAAAACCGAAATTGGTATTTACTAAAGTCGTCCTAGTGCTTTTGTGATTGTTAGTATTATAGGCTAGTTATGCGGTAAATAACCTTTATATTTTAGCGTTATATTCTTAATTAATATAATACTAGAAGTAAATCTTTAATATTAAATTAATTCATGTTGTTTATTCGTTTATTTGACGTTTAAATACTCTAAAAAGCTTATAATTTAGGCCTAACTACGTTATATATCCTTATTAAAATTTCGAACTAAGTAACCCTTTAAACATATATATATATATTTATTAATAATTCGTATGTTCCTAAAATATATTTTAAAAAGATAGGTGCTAATTATTTTGGGTCCGTATCCTTATTATAGAGCACAAAATAAGAAAATTTAATAAATCGATTAACGGTTACGAAGATGCTACCGAAGTATATACCCGTAACTAAATCTTTTAATAATAAAAACTTCATAATAAAATTAAAATTAATTAAATCCTATAATCACTTCGTAATTAGTAATAGCTGTAATTGTCCGTATAGCTTATATTATTAAACCTTTGCCTTATTACATATCTAGTATTACCGTAGGATTCACTTTATTATTAATTTTATTTTAGGAAACTAATAAGTACGTTATACTTTTTTCAGATTCTTATAAACTCCAAGGTGCTTATATAGATAACGTTAGTAAATATTTCGTACTAATATTCTTGCTATTCTTTTAAAATTTATATTTTTTTCATTTTTTAGTTTTGAAATAAGTTATCATTATATTACTAGATTCTCTAATATAAATTAAAAATGCTACTTTAATCGTTATTATTTATCGTAATTGAAAGTATTCATTTAACATAATATAAACAATCTGGTAATTCACTTTTTATTCTTCTTTTTAAATCTGACTTTCGATTTAATACGTTTACTTTGCGATTTGCTTTATTCTCTTTAATAAATAATAACGAAATTATATTCCGTTAATTCTTTCGATGTAACGTAATTATCGTTTTATGAATCCTCTGGTAGTAATAAAACAAATGAACCTTTTATAATCCGTATATATCTTAGCATAATAAAGGTTCCGTTTAAAATATTATCCGAATCTTAGAAAACCTATAACGATAGCTATAAATATTATATTATAAATAAAGTAATTTAACTTTATTCTATTTAATTTATAACAGTAAAAGATAATAAAATATAAATTATCTTAATTATCTCGGTATTTAACTACCGCGCTTAAAATGTAATCCCAGAAGTTAATTTTAACCTTACCTGGGCGACTTAAATCGTACATAATTAGTAATGATTGGTTGGTAATCGCCTTCTTAATTTTTTAAAAGACTTTTTTTATCTTTATTAGTTGTTAAAATTCGTTTTTTTAAGTTTGATAATAGTATAAATATTTTATTAAATATCGAAGAATCTTTTATAATAATTAGTAATCCGAAAAAGGTTTGTACTTCCTTAATTATAATAATCTTTTCTTACTTTTATATTAGAGCGACTTTTAAATGTTTATTTTAATGTATTTTGTAGTAATTATATGTTTTAAAAATTCAATTCTTTAGGTATAAAACAGGCTTTTTTTCCTTATTAACTAATAGATTTACGTCTTATTGAATTGGGACGGGGTGATTTGGTCCTGATCAGTGCATATTTTATGAGAGTGTCACGATTGAGCCCGCGGTTCAAGAGATAATAAAGGCAACGCAAACTGTATTATGTGGTGTTGAATTCATGTATGAAGCGATGATAATTGTCTCCTTTCTGGGGTTGCGCCCAGCGAAAAATGAACTCCTAGAAATACATAATTGATGATAACTAATTGATCGGCAAAGCCATATAGCCGGCTTTGCACCTTGCACCATTTTAACCCTCCTTTTTCAAGATAAAATCGTCCTCGATCTATCTTAAGAAATAAATGCTAACGTAACTAACTTCCAACGCCATAAATAAAGAAACATGCCTAGAACATATTAATTAATCTAGTTAACGTTTACGCGGCTTATCCTTCATCTTCCTTAACTTAGGATTTCGTTTTCGACGTTTCGCCAGTTTATTCCGTTATTTAGCCCTTTCTTTGTTTTTTTGAGCTTTATCCTGCTCTGCCTTTTTTGCGATCGAATCCTTATATTTAGGCCAACCAGGCCAGCCTTACGGAAAATATGGTTTAGGTCGCTTTTTTACAGTTTGGTATATATCTCCTAACCATTTATACGGTATATTGTATTAACCTTTTATTATTACTTAAGCTCTTTAATTACCAAAAGGTGATCGTAATTTATATTTCGGCTTAAATAATAACTTTTTGGAAACCGGATGGGATTAGGTAATTTGCGGAACAAAGGGAAAAAGCATAAATGTTTTAAAGGTTTATCTTAATTAATTAGTAGGTATATAAGGTTAAGGAATAAAAGATTCGATAGTTAATATCTTAATTAACGGGTTACTAATTTTTTTAGTCGGTTACTTAATCGGTCGTGGTCGTTTACTTTCCATAGGATGAGGTAATTAATCGAACTCTGGATTATCGGCTTTCT
Organism: Monosporascus ibericus; assembly: GCA_004154915.1. Taxonomy (NCBI): domain Eukaryota; kingdom Fungi; phylum Ascomycota; class Sordariomycetes; order Xylariales; genus Monosporascus; species Monosporascus ibericus. The sequence goes on along the minus strand of QJNU01000116.1, from coordinate 136,118 downwards.
CTGGATTGTCGACTTCCTTTTCTGATAATAGAGATAGGGATTTTCCAGGCCATAATTCTATAGGTTTCTTAATATTATCATCTTTTAATTTTAAACCTAGGTACCTTTTAATTATATTAATTATCTTGAATTCCATAATGGTCTTGTCTTATCTAATCGGTTTGTCCGGGTTATTATCTCCCCATTTTAAAGGGTTACGCGTAATAATATAAAATACATAAACCATTTATAGGCCGCAAGTGTAGTATTTAACCTAGGTAAATATCCTTATAATCGTTATACGGGTAAGGGGATTATTAAGCTTTAACTTTATTCAGGCCTTTCGGTATAATTATAATAATAACTAAATACGGTTAACCATAAAGTAAGTATCAAATATTAACACTTAATGCTTTAATCGGATATATAACATACCAACTTAATAACTTTTAAGTTCCTTACCAATTTAAAATCTGATATAGGTAATAAACTAAATATATTCTGGGTTTATAGTTTTGATTAGTTCCGCAACCTTACTGGAGACATATCGGGCTTAACCGTTAAAAGTTATTTTACCGGCTTTAATAATAACGGCCAAAATACTTTAAGGTATATTTAGGGCGATCAGTTATATAAAAGCAGTAATATGTTAAAAACGTAAGTAAGTATAATTTATTAAGATTATAAATATTTGCCATAAAAGAGCTGCTACGAAATTATGCCATTTTTTACTGGTCCAATAAAAAGGTAGGATAATATCTTTTTATAAACATTCGCCGTTTTGATCAAACGGATAAATAGGGATAATTCGATCAAAACGGACTTTCGGGGTAGCTTGTTAAACAGGATAAGAAGTAAAATTATTATTATGCATTTTGCGAAATAGCTGTATTATATTATCTTTTTCCCATATTGATATGTTGGCGATCTGGGCGAGTTTTCCGGAATCCGACGTATTTAATTTCTTAAAGTTCCCATTCTTATTTTGGCTAATACGCTTTTTGGATGATAATATGGTAACTATAAATGGATTGATTAAGGTATTAAAATGCGAAAATAATAATAATTTATAACTTAAGGATTTAAATAATAACTAAGGATATATATGGTATGTAAATATATGTGTATATATCTGAGTATGTAAGTATGCAGGTATTAGGATATTAAGGTCGAAGTTATATAAGTGCAGGAAATCGTTAGGAATTAATAACAACTTATGTATAAAACTGATTAAATGCGACGGGGTTAATATATTAATATTCTAATCAAAAAAAATGTACGCCGAGGAAATGCCAGAAAATTCCGTTTGATGTTATATAGGAAAATATCATTACCGTTACGTACTTTAATTAATTATTTATATCCATACTTTTTTTTCTTCCCATTACCATATTAATTTCTCCCTCCCTATTATATTTTCTAAATAATATAAAACTTTAATACCTACTTATCCATTCTTAAAATACTTAGTTAATGTTATTATTATAAGTTCCCATTAATCGTTAAATCCTTATAACACCTTAGGTTTTCGTAAAAGTACAAATTTTGGCGAATTAATTAATTTAATAAAAAAATCGTTTATTAAAAAGTTACCCGGTCCAGGTAACAGGCAATCTGGTAATGCTTAACCTGTTCCTTCCCGTATTAATCGGAACTTCCGTAATCTTAATAAGATTTTCGCTATTCGTCGTACAAATTTAATAATTTCGAATTCGTTATTATTTTCCAAATTTTTAACCAGACGTATCGATAAGGCTTTGGTTATTAATCGAACTATTAAACCTTTATATAACCTTAATAATATTCGCAAGCCTTAAAATCCTATGTACCGTTAGGCGCTTATTTATAACTTGGCTTCTGCCTTTTAGTACAGGTACCGTAATGCTGCAGTTTTTCAAAATTATTTACTTTTTAAGATTTTTATTATAAATAATCTATTATTAAAAACACCGTACTTATTGTTATCGAATATTATATTATTAATCGAATTATTAATTCCGGGGCCGGATTTATTTATAAATATTATTAATTAACGATTAATTAGTCGTAAGTTAATATCCTTAATTCCTTATATACTTGCTAATCCTTAATCTCGTATTATAATTTCGTTTTTAGCTTCGTTAATTCCAGCAGGATTTCGGATTATTAATCGGGTACCCGGCCTATTTTTTAATTTAGGTCCATCCTAACTTCTTAAAATCGAACTTAACGATAAGGACGTAATAACCAAATTCTGGAATAATTAAAGCCGTATTAAGCGTATAATAATAAAACACCTTAAGGTACGTATTATTTCTATTTGGTACCTATCTTAGGAAAATAGTATTAATTAAATATAAATATTCGGAATTATATTAATTAATATTATCGGTAACCCTATTAAAGGTTGGTATTATAAATGGCAAATTATTAAGGAAAACTTCTGGGTTATAGCGAGTACTTAATTTAATATCATCATTATGCTGGCTGATTAAGGAAAAAAGCCTTTATCGCATCCTGTATACGTCGAAATTATTCAGGGTAAACTTATAAGCTCGTTTATAAACTTATTATCCAAAGATTTTCGGTATATTACTAGCTTGTTTATTTAAATATTTAAAATGCCTAACCTAGTTTTATATAAACTATGCGAACGACGATATAAAGGTTTTGAATAACTTAATTAATATAGTATGTTCCTATTCTTTAGGTGCTAATTAATCCCCGGATTCCATAAAAGGTTTTACGGTAACTATATCGGGTCTGTCGAAGGTTATAAATATATATTCCGGGATAATCGGTTCGCTTATTTAAAGGTTAAATACTTACGGTTTTTTTAGGTTAAAAAAGATATCCGTTTAAAGGTTTATCCAGTTATTAAGGTATTCGATAAAAGCCGTTTTCGTTTAATAATTAAAAAATATATTTTTAATTTTCGGTATTTAACAAAAACCCGGTTTTTTAAATTTGGAGGTATTAATTAATTATAAAAGAATATAAGCGTTATATAAAACAATCATAAGCAAGGTAATAGGAAACCGAAGGGAAACTTTTTATTTTTAATTTTTTTTAATTAATTGCGTTAATCTTTTTCGTTCGTTTAATCGATTTACCTCGGATATTTTATTGTCGTCCATAATTACGTAACCCTTTAACCGATTACTAAATATTTAGACCTTAATATTAGTTTTTACAAGTTTTAAAATTCTGGGTTGCCAATTTTTAAGTGGCTTAATTTCCGTAATATCTAAAATATCTGACATAATATCTTCTGGTTAATCGGATAATGGCTTCGTCCAGTCGTCTTTATGTAAATCTATCGGCTTTTAATATTCTTTTTTATTTTTTACAAATTATTTTAATTTATTAACAAGGAAAATCCCTTATAACTTTATTTCATTAATTTTTTTTAAGCAATAAATACCTCGACCATTAGTTTTATTAATTAGGTACGGTTTAGTTTAACGGTATTTTAATTTTATATCCTTAAATATGTTAATATATCTTGGTATATCGTATAAAATTACCAGGTTATTTACTTATAAAGGTTTATCTTTTATTTTGTTTTTATCTTTTTCGTCTATAAATTTGGCAGCTTTACGTTTTTGGTCGCTAATCATCTTAATAGCCTTAATTATATCTTCGGCCTTTTTTTCCAGTAATCGAATTTTCTATATAATTAAGTCTTCCCTTGGAATATTAGGATCTTAATTTATAATACGCCAAGTCGGTAATATTATTTCGATCGGTAAGATTATTCTTTAACCGTACAGCAATTCGTAAGGATTAAGACCATAGCTCTTAACGGTTGTGTTGTCGGCGAAGATCATTTTCGGCAAAAACTTAACCCATTTTTTGCTAATACTATTCGTCGCTTTTATTAAACCTTTAACGATCGGAACATATCCTTTTTCGATTAGACTTTATCGCCAGGTAGCATACGTAATTTTAATTTTTTTTTTAAATTTTAAAAGTATTATAAACTTTAATAATTTTGTTTTTATTCTTAAAGCCTCCGTTTATCTTAATCTTAATCGGAATATTATATTAATAAAAGATATGTTTATTTAAAATTTTTTTAATCGCAATTAATATAACTAAACGTAAAGCCTTAATTTTTAAGTAACCGGATAATTCGTATCTAACCTTAACAATAACCTTATAACCGTTATTATTAGGCATAAATTGCATATTAATTACCTAAATAGCAGCTATGTTAATAAGTTAAAAAAAGCCGTAACTTTTTTCGAAACGTTAATTAGCAACTTTTTAACATTTCGGATACGCAAATACCGTTTTTCGAATTTATCCATACATTCCACGCCAATAATAAAAAGTTGCTATACGCCGATAGGTCAAATCTCGTCCTTTATGGCCGCAATCCTTATAATATTACCTAATTACCGCGTATTACTTTTATTAATTATCAACCATCTTACGGGTACCGTATCGCTTATCTACCTTACGCCAAAAAATCCCGTCCTAAACAAAATAATTTAAAGCTTCAACCTTAAAACCCGTTTTTTTTCTTTTCGGAACGTTTCGTAATTAATTAAGAAAATCTAATATCGTCAAAAATTTCGCATACTTTTATAACTCTTTAAACTAATTTCCAATAAAAGGTTCTTACTTTTAACCAATTATAATAAATATTATAATTATATTAATTAAAATAAAATTAAACCGAATAACGTTTAGCTAAATATTAATAAAGTTATTAACTTTTCCTTTTTATTAATCGTTTAACGTATTAAAAGCTTTAGGTAACTTTTTTAATAATTTATCGGCGGTTATATTCTTTTTGCCAAAAATATGCTTAATCTCGAAATCCAACATTTTTATCCATACAATTTAATAAGTAAAAAACGCTTTTAATAAGGAATTTATTAAATTATTAATCTAAGTTACTAACATTTTAACGTTAGTTTTTAACATAAATCGGATTTTATAAATATAGTTTCGGAATTTCCTTAAGATCTTAAAAACAATTTAATATTTTAGCTTACTAGCGTCGTAATTTAATTTAATACCTTTTTAAATACCACTTTTGAAATACGCGAAAGGTTTGATTTTATTAATCATTTATCCGAAAATACTTTTAAAACTTTGCTTATTCGCGTTTATCCTTATAATAATTTTTCCTATTATAAGGTTATAATCTAAAGTAATTAAAGTCGGAACTATTATAATTACTTTCTTAACGCTTTCTATAACTTTATCTTAATTAAAACCCCAGACGAAAAGTTAATTCTTTCGAAATAATTTTATAAAAAACTCGACCTTTATAGCAAAATACGTAACAAAAATCCGATAGTAAACCACAATACTTAAAAAAGGTTTAACTTCCGAAACGTTTTTATAAAGCTAAATTTCCAAAATCTTTTTTACTTTAATTATATCTAAATAGCAACCATTTATTTTATAAAAAAATCCGACTATAATTATAATGTTTTAATACCATTAAAATTTTTTTATATTAATCGAAGTATTAATAAGCTCACAATTAAGTAAAATTTTATCAATATTAACGATATACTTATAAACAAATCGCCGAATTTCTAAAAAAATCTTTTCGTTATCGTATCTTATTTTTAAGCCTTTGATTTTAACGTCGTCGACAAATAGGCAAACTATATTAAGTATTAGATCGTCCAAAATCCTCCCGATCATACGACAAAAATAAGCTACAAAGTTAATAAACCCCATAGGCATATTGGTATACTTAAACAGTCTTAAAAATGTTACGAAAATGGTTAGATCTTTGCTGGCCAGGGCTAATATAACCTAATCATAATCTAAAAGAAAATCCACTAAAATAATTAAGGAACATATGGTAAAGTCCGTAAAAAACTCGTCGTAATTTTTTGGCATAAAGGCGTTTCGCAAAGTAATAACGTTTAACTTTATTATAAAGTTAATTAATCGTAATTTACCATTTTTTTTTTATATAAAAAACCAAACGTTTTTATACGCGGTATAAAATTATTTAAATATTTTTTTTTATATTCGTATTCGTAATATTTTAATTAATTTGTTTTTAAAGCTAACCGGCATAATTATGCCCTTAATTTGTTACGCCTTATAAGGAACTATTCGGATTTTATAATTTAATATGATATTGGATTTAATTTTGCCATATTTTTACCAATTTTAGGCTAAAGTAGCCTCTTTACGGAATAACATCTTTTTAAAAAAGGCTTTTTCCGTACGGATAAACTTATCGCCTAATTAATTAAGAATAGCATCGGCCCTTTTTTTTATAAGTTGGGTCCCTTACGGCATGGTAATAAATTTAGGGAATAAGGCAGTTAACGGAATACCAGGTTCGTCGGGTTTTTTTTCGCTTTAATTAATAACTCGTTAAACCTCTTTAAGCTTTTTAGCCTTTTAATTTGGGTTTCCAGAAGGTATTAATCCATTAAATGGTATATTATCGACAGGAATTACCTTTTTCCATTTCGGCTTATATATCGTATTAATTTATACGGTACGGTCCTTATTAACTTTTTTTCGCATCTTTTTTTATAAGATTCCGTATAAGGCGTATATAAGTTTTTTATCGTTAAATTATTTTAATACCGTATCTTCAAGTTCTAGTTTATCTTTTATAGCTTTTTAAATAGTTATCGGATTTTGATTAACATAAATATTATTAATCGAAAAAATATACGGGCCCGTAGCATATTTATTTATTTTTTTGCTTGTAGGCCTACTTTCGCCAGTAAAGCGGCTTATAGGTTTACCGGCTTCTTTTTTTTTAGCTTTTTTTTAATACGGATATTATAAGTAACCCTTTTAGTTAGGATTAACGGGATAATAATTTTTATCGGACTAAATTTCAAAATTCCTTTTATTATTTCCGGGTTAATATTAAATATTATTTTCGATTTAATTATAAAGTTAAGTTTAAGTATTAACGGCTATATAACGAAATAATCGTTAACGACAAACATAAGGATAATAATTAACCGGCTAGCTAACTAGATAAATACTTTGATAATACCTTCGAATAAAGTCCTTTTTTACGAATTAAAGCTTATAAATAATATTTATATTTATCGTATTATTAATTTATATTGCTTAACGTATAAAGCGATAATAACGCTTAATTTAGCTCCTATGTCGATAACTTTATTAATTAGGTTTTCGTTACCTTTATAGCTTACCTTAATTATAAGTTTAAATAACGGTGTAATATATTTAACCGGGTTACATTATTATACCGATAAAACCTTTGTTTTTTGTTAAGTTTTTAGCTTATACCCGATATTCATAATTAAAATCCTAAGGTTTCTTTTCACTTTTAAAGATTCGGATCCTTTTATTTTAATTTCGGTTATTTTAATCGTTCTTTTACTTTTATAATTAAACGCTTCCAAAATCTTAGCAGCTATGAAATTCTTGAAAGCCTTGCCGAAATCTAGATAGATTTTTATTAATTCCGATTAAGTAATTTCGAACTTTCTTTTAAAGTTTTTACGGATTTTTTTTTAAAAACTTAATAACATATTTATCGATTAAGCCTTTATAGTTAAAAATGTTATCGGTCTGGATAATACTATTTATTTACGTAACAATCGGTATCTGGGTTATATTATTCGTTTAAATTACGTTATTTGCTTGGACGGTTAACTCGATATTATAAAATAAGGGTCTATCGTATATCAAATCATTATTATCGGTTTTATTCCTTTTCGTTCCGTTATCAAACTTTTTTTTTCTTTCCTTAACGCATTTAACCATTATAATACTGGTAAGTACGGCAGGCTGATCAAAATCGTCGACCTTTAAGGCACGGATTTTTTCCAAATATCGGGTACCTTTATTTTCGATAAAGTTATTCCATAATTAATTACGTAAAGGTACCTCTTTATAAAACGGCTTTCCGTCCTTTCCGATAAAATGAATCATATTAATCTTAATTATACGGTTTTAATTAATAGCAGAATCCTGTTAAAACGGCTTTAAAATCTATATAAGCTTCGGAAAATTAATAAAAGTAATTAAGGTATTATCCGAATCAGTTTTAAGCAATTTTTTACCTTCATAAATATCGTTACGCCGATCAAAATATCGCATCTTTTTTTTAAAGCAACTAAAAAAGCCCGGTAAGTTATGGATCCATTTTAAAACTTTCTTCCAAATCGGAATTTGCTAATCGATAACTTGGTTTTTAAGAACCTAGGGAAACTATATAATGCCTAACGTAACTCAATTATCAGGTATTTCTAAATAAATCGTATATCCGTTATCGTTAAATAAAATCAATCCCGTACTTTTTATATTCCCAAATAGACGGCATTTGTTCATATTATGTCCAAATTTTAAATAAAACCAACAGATACCATAATTAAAACCGTTATATCGTTTTTTTCGACCTAAGTAACTACCTCGATAACCTCCACAACCTTAATAACCACCTCGGCCACGATAAAAACCTAATCGACTAAAATCATCCGGTTAAAAGCTTATTATATTAATCGAAAAGTCAGTACTATAACTGCGAATCTAAAGTACTTCCTGTCCTAACGGAACGTAATACTATAAATTTCAGGCAGCTTTTCGGTTACGTATTTCCTCCTTAAAAGCCTTTAAGTTCTAAATCTATCGAACTTAAGCAATCTTTAAATCTTATAATGCATTCGTAATTTCGGACATTTAATTAATCCTATTCGTTGGTATCTATCGCGGTTAAAAACTTCCTTATCGTTACTACTTAAATTATTAAATTAAATAAAGCCGATCGTTATCCTTATGGTTAATATTAAAACGAACGTTTCATTACTATCGGCTACGGCCTTTATATTTAAATAATCCAGCCTTATTAAAAGCCTAATTTTTAATTAATATTAACGTATTATCATAATTTATCGTATATAAGTTTTTAAGCTTTATGGAAAAATTATTAAAAACTCCTTTAAAACAACCGGCAAATAATCCTTTTAATAGGCTTTCCGTATATTCGTCCTTATTAATTATCTTTCCTTTTAACTTAAATTTTTCCAGGATATCTCTTACCTTAATAACATATTCCAGATAATACTTATAAACTTAATCAGGTTTATTACGTTAAGCTTACTTCGTTAAAATCCTTAATCGGTTTTTAACAATCCGGATTTACTTTAAGTTTTATAACTTAAAATTTTTTAAGATAACCTTAATAATATTATCCTATTTAATAAATCCTTTAATAACAACCTTAACTTAATCCTTTATAATATTACTATCCGTCTAAAAAGGTAACTTAATAATTATCTTAAACTTTATCAACTTATATTTCTTAAATAATTTATTAACCCCTTTAAGCTAATCGATAATTCCAGTTCTAAAAAAGCGAAAATCCGGAAAGGCAAATAAATCCGGAAAAACCATTAAAAACGAAAACCGATCCATAAAGTCCACTAAAAAACCGTATCTTTATTAATTAATCTATTTAAAAAATATAACGTCTAGTATCGGTACCGCAAATCCTATAAATAATTTTAAGAACTCGTAAAATTATGCAATCTTTCGTCCTTACGGAATTTTAATCGTAATTCCAGAAACTACTTAAAAGCTCGAATCCCGTACAAATTCTAAAAATCTAATCGAATTACTTAAAAGCTTTTCCTTACTAACTTTACTTTCGTAAAAGTTCTTTATCGATCGGTACTAAATAATAATATTTAAAGCAAAACTTTAATCTCTTTTTAAAATAAAAAACTCCGGTATAAATAAAAAGTTTTATTATCGTTTAATTTAAATGGTAATCTTAAAAAGCTTTAACAGGCTTTTAACAAACCTACTAAAACCTATCTTAAATTAATTAAATTTATTAATTTTAAAATTATTCGGATTTTAAGGCGCCGGGTTAACGGAAATATGTTTAGGCATAAGGTAAATAATTATCCATAATACTTATCTTAAATATACTTTCCCTTTTTTTTATAACAAAAAAATAAATAATTTTTTTTTTATTTATTTATCGTAACGGTTTTATCTTAATTAACATATCGTCTTTAGCCCATACTAAATTAAACCTTTTTTAGCTTATTTATTAATACTTTTATTATTAACCTAAATACTTTAATATTAAAATTAACCAAAAATAACAAGTTTTAAATAATACCTCCTAATAATAATTAAATAAAATATTATCCGATTAACGTTAATAAAGTTCAAAATATATTATTTATTATCTTTTTCTTAACTTTCGTATTATATTAAGGAATATTAATCCTTTTTCGTATTTTTTCTTTTATCCGTAATATTAATAATTTTATAACCTTAATTCTTTTTTTACTTAAATTCGTAACTTACTTTATATTATTAATCTTATCGTTAGTCCCATTATTTAATTAATCAAAATCCGAATAGCTACGTCGCCAGCGACATAATTATAGCTTTAATAACCTTAATCCAAAATATTTCGTAATTTTAATCTTATTACGTTAATATTTACATAACATAATTTATCTTTTAAATTACGCAATTAATCTAAAACTTAGGTAATTAATCCATATTCCGAAACCGGTTACTTTTCGCGCTTATGCTCCTTTATCGTCTTCCGAATAAAACCGTATCTTAAAATAAAATATCGTAATCTCAACTTAACAGCTTTCTCATTAATCGCAAAAAAGGTCGCAACGTTATCGTAAAACCTTATCCTCTTCTCAGTCGTTGAGTTCGCGCATCGTTATCAAATCGTCATATTCGTAATCGTAGCCGTAATCATAATCGAGGTCACGTTCTGATCAAAACCTTATCCCCTCCGTCTAATAATCGGAAATCGCAAATTGCCTCGGCAGCTAACTAAAGCCAGTCTTCTTATATTAGTAACCAAATAAATTAAAACGGGGTGATTTAATCCTAATTAATGCATATTTTATAAAAGTATTACGATTAAGCCCGCGGTTTAAAAGATAATAAAGGTAATGCAAATTGTATTATGTAATATTAAATCCATATATAAAGCGATAATAATTATCTCCTCTTTCTGGGGTTGCGCCCAGCGAAAAATGAACTCCTAGAAATACATGACTGGTGATGACTAATTAATCGGCAAAGCCATGTACCCGGCTCTGCACCCTGCACCATTTCATTATAAAACTTGAAAAACTTTATAACCGGCTCTTATACATAGCTTTTCGCTTTTCGAACAAATAAGAATATCGTTAAAGTAATAAATAATAAAAATATATAAATATTCTTTAAGTATATAATTAACTATCCGTTAGATGGTTACTGGTACGTTTGTAAGTTCTAAAGATATTATAAGGTATTCGAAAAGTTCATACTTTATTTTAAAGGTTATGTTTTATTCGTATCCTAAGTTAATACTTATTTAATTATATTCTTTTTGGGAATTTAGGCTTATAAATCATTTTACTTTATATATATAATCTTTTATTTTACGAATTAAATGTAACCGCGTTCTATTTCTGCGTGTTATATTATTCAGTTATTTATAAGTGATAATTAACCGTAATTCTCCGTATTTTCAATATAAAGAATATAAGGTATTCCGTTAATAAATTGGTACGTCGATATATAACCCTCTTTGAACTTATTTTCAAATACTTACGTAATATTTATAACTTTATTTCGTTAAGGTTTTAAATCGGACAAAACCTAGGCGATAGTTTCTTTTTAAAAAAGTATTTTATACTTTTATTTATTATATTTTAGTCATTTCTTTTTAAAGTTCTTTTTTTTTCTAAATAGTTGTTTATATTTATAAAATTATAAAAATACGTTAAGTATTATTCTAGCTTCAGAGCTTAATACTATAATAATCGTTTATTCTTTATAAATCTATTTTAAAAATAACAATATAGTACGTTATATTTTTAAAAGAAATATCTTTATTCTTTTCCTTTTCTTATAAACGGTAAAGTCTTTATTATATTCTTATATTTATATTCGTTGCTATTATCTATTTAATATTAAACTCTTTTTAAATCTTCTTTTATGAAAAGGCTATAAGTTGAACTTTACCCCGCTAATTACCTAATTAATTCAGGAGTTTATTAGTATAACCATGGTTTTTCCAAATTTATGTCGAAATTTATGATCTAATTATGTTCTTTAATAAACATTTCGAAATAACCAATTTCGCCGTTAATTATTTTAGTACCGCAAGTAAATATTTAACTTTTTACGTTTTTAAAGATGTAAGGCTTCATCTTTTTATGATAATAAGTTAAGTTAATTGATTATATCCGATATAATATAATTGTTTTTTATTATTCTGTAATCTATAAATGCGGTAAACTAATATATTTTAATTCGTATTTATAAGATAATAACGTTACTTCTTTCTTTATCGTAGTATTTAAACCCGTTTTAAAGGCTTTTAATAACCCTTTCGGCTTTTATTATTTTACATATTCTTTTATAAATTGTGTTTACCTTTTAAAATAATTTTAATATTTTAGTGCATTTTTAATTTTATTAATTAAAGGCCTGTAGTTACTTTAAATGTTTTTCCTGTCGGCGTAACTGGCCTTTAAATAAAAGGACTTTTAATTAAAAAGCTTTTTATTATTATATTTTAGTTCGGGGTCTTTTTACGCTTGTTGTTATGTTTAAAACTGGGCGTTATATTGTCTTATATCTTTGTCTAGTTTTAAAACCTTTTTCTTTTAATTTTGTGCTCTTTATATAAACTATTCATCTTTTATTTAACTTCTTTATAATAGTTAATTAAGAACTTATATTATTAATTCCTATTAAGGATACTTCTATAATCGTTTAATAAATTTCTTTATTCTTTATTTTATAACCGTATTATCCGAAGAAATATATAAGGTTTTTATTAAGGTAGGTTTATCCTTCAGGCTAGCTTAATATTATCGTAATAACGTCGATGATATTTTATAAGACATATTTTTACAGTTTCCCAATCACACTCAATTTTTAAAATCTGTTTTAATTTTATTACAAACATTGAATCCTTAATTATATCTTCATATAATCCGTTTCTCGATACATAACTATTCTCCTATATAGTTTAAGTAATAAGCTCGTTTAGAATAAATTATATAAAAGTATCCTTACTGGTTTAATTATTCTGATAATATGATTTCGCTTTAGCCTTAAAACCTTTTAATCCATGCGTTTAATTTGAATCATTCGTAGTCTTATTACCGGTTTTACTAAGTCTGGAAAAGTATTTTATTTTTTATACTTTTCTTTATCAGTGATGTTTTTTTAATTATTAGATTAGCGTAGGGTTTATCGTTAACGTTCGTTATTTTCAAGTATTTACTTAGAATAATTTCTTTAATTTCTTAAATCTTTATTAAATTATTTTAAGACGGTTATAATTCTTTAACTTTAATTACGTTTATTAATCTATTATTATTCCTATTACTTTAAGTCGAACTTCTAAGAAACTGATATTTAAATATTTTATCCTTATTCTTTATATACTTTTTGTTAATAAACTTTATATTCTATTTTATTATAGTTTTAGTATTAAATTTAACTTCGATCCTATCATTACATTATTTCTATTTTACTAAGTCTAGGTGTTGTTTTATAAAATCTATTTATCTTTCGTAACGTGATAATAATAATAAAGTACTTTCGTTTATTATTTTGCCGGTCCTAAGAATATCCAATTCTTTATCTGTATTATCGGCTCTCGATTTTAATTATTATAACTACATAATTTATTAATCTTTCAGGCGTTTGTTTTTAAATAAATGTTTTTCCCTTTTGTTCGTAAAGCTGGTAAAAAATAGAAGTATTAATACTTTTTACCGTTGATTAGTTTATAAAATTCATTGAACAAAAGGAGTACGAGATTTAAACGTTTTTCCTTTTTATTTTAAATCTTTAATTTCATTTTCAACTTTAAATACTTTGTTTATTATTCCGAAGAGCCTCTTTTAATTTTCGTAAACTTCCGGTAATTGTTATAAATTATGTTAAATTATTTTAAATTACTATGAATTATTATAACTATTGCAAATTTGTATTTAGAAATGTTAATAATTCATCTTCGAAAAAGCAGCTTAATTTGAATAATTATCTTTGAAGCTGATTATTATGTCTCGCATTACATTCCGAAAATAAATATCATAAATCCAATTAGGAAATATTTAAAATATAGGCAATACTTTATAAAGAATCATGATAACTTCATCAGAGTTCCGTTGAAAAGGTAAAGTTTAATAAATTTTAAATCTTTTCCGACTATTTTATTATAAATTAGTAAGGCTGCTTAAATTAATTAAATTAATTAAATTAATTAAATTAATTAAATTAATTAAAGTAATTATAAGACTTAAACTAATTCCTCGTTAATTAATTAATTAATTAATCTGATCTTTTAAGTCTTTAATTAATTACGGATCTTTTAAAGAAATCCATTAATAAATACGGTTTTATTATGAATAGATTAACGTACCATACAAGCGAACGACTTACACAAGCGAACGACTCGTTTTTGGGCACTCAGCGATAACAAAATCAATTAAAATAACCATAACGCGATAAAATAATTCAAATTAATCGGATTCTTTATTATTAAACATATTTACAGCTTTTCTATAAGTACGCGCATTATGTCCGGGATTACCGCAGACGTTATACTTCCGTTCATTCGTTTTAACCCTTTTACTACGATTACCTTCAGCCGTTATTAGCTGCATTCTTTTACCACCTCCTTCCTTTTCGGCCAAAAAAGCTTATCCTTTTTGTATAATAAATGTTCCTCCTTTTTGGAGACGTTTATTTTTAATTTTTCGACGTTTGCTTAAAATATAATTCGTTTCGCGTAATTAGTCGGTTCTTTTCTAAAAAAAAGCAATTTCGTATAAAAGTAATAACTTACTTTTTGTCAAATGATTAACCGATTCGATTATTTTTATTAATAAGCTACCCTGGTAATTTCTAATCTTTTTTTATAAATAACGTCCTTACTTTATTACTTCACGGATAATTTTAAGGGTTTTTGCGAAAAGGGAAAAAATAAAACTGGCGGAAATAAGCGGCAAGACCGTCGCTATAAGTATTACCGGAAGAACGTTTAATTTTAAAAGAACGTTATTAACATCGAATAAAGTAAGCCTAACTTTTGCAAATTCGAATTTAATATTATCGGACGTTATGGTAGCTTTAAACGCGTTATAAAAACCGGCAAGGAAATCTTCTTTCGTAATATAACTATGGTAACGTTATATTAAACTTCCGATATAAAGCGAATAAACGCATTTGAAAATAAGAAAATAAGATACGTCGAAAGGTTAAAGCCGATAAAAGAAATACGCGAGTATGTAAAAAATAATAATATCGTTATTCCCATAAAACTTTTCGAATTAGATCGAATAATAATTTTCGTAACCGTCGAAAATAAAAAAAAACGTTTAGATCTTTTCCTATACGTTTGTATATATTTATTAAATCTTAAACTTATTTTAAACTTAACTCGTTTATTATTTAATTATTAAAATTAATACCGACTTTTTAATAAACTAATAAGACGTTATCGTAATATTAAAAATTAAACTAAGTTTTTTCCGTTAATATAATAAATAACGGTAAAGTTTAATTTTACAAATTAATAATTTATATAATCATAATTTATTTTCGATTATTTTATTATGCCTATTTAAGGTTTTTACGTTTTTTAATATTTATAATTATTATATCCGATATTATAAAAATCCTAATAAAAACCCGTTTCGTTAAAGTTATAAAAACCCTTTTTAATAATCCCGTATTTTGCAATTATAACCCGAACTAATTTAAATTATTTACGAAATACCTTTAAATTTCGGCATATTATTTTTTAATAATCATTTTCCGATTTAAACCCGTTTAACGTTTTTTTTGCCGTCGTACAAAATTCGACGCCCAGTTAGTCCCGATACGTTTTACGGCGCGTTGGGCTAGTAGTAAATTCCCCATATCTTTAACGTATTAAAGCTAGATAAGAAACGTTCGCGTATTTAGGTTAAGGACTTTTTCGATAATGGATTACTTTTCGGTTAGCGTTAACTTTCGCGAACTAGGAATATTATCGGTTCGGACGCGTTTACCGTTATATCGAACTCTTAAGGTCGCTTTTGTAATATCGTAAATAAAACCAAGCTTTTTAGAATTAAGCTTTTGGTTTCGCTTTCTGGTTTGAATAATTAAGTTCATTCTACCTTCTTTAGTAAGACGTTCTATAACGTTGGTGTTAAATAATAAATTAGTAAAGTCGGGTAGTTAAATTGTTAATAAAAAAGAGTCTCTCGCTTATAAGTCGTTCGCTGATGTGGTACGTTATATAATTATATTAATTAGCTAATTTAAATATCGTAAGGTCTTTTTTTAAGAAAACATCAAATTTAATTTTTATCGGAATTTATAATGTTATTTTCGGCAATTTCCAAAATTACTCTAAAAACGAATTATTTATTCAATAATATAATCTTAAAAGTATCCTCAAATTTGATAATATTATGATAGAAAGGTTTATAATATATAACGGTTAATCGATTAAATTAATTATTAAATAGAAGTAAGATATTTTATATTAATAATAACATAGTTAAATGTTAAGTAATAAAATATATAACGATTATGTTTAAAACTAATAGATTATTAAAAATCATTTCCAGAATTACATTATGATATAAATTAATATATTATTTAAGTTATAAAAGATAAGAAAAACTTTTATTCGAAGTTAAATTCTTTTAAATTTACATAATTATTTCGAATCTGATATTTAATTATATAAGATCCCTATCAATCTGAAAGATCCTTCTGGATTTATACTATATCGATCCGTGTAAATCCGTAAGATCTATCCCGATCTATGTTACGTGACCTTTCCGGGCGTCGGTCAACTCCTAATCTTGTTCCGACCGTATGCCCAAGCTGGTAGGGTGTTGGTTCGTAACATATTAATTATTAGTAATATGAAAAATAAATTTAATTAATTACAATAGATTGTATATTTATAAAGATTATATTAATTAATAAAATATTTTTAAAAAATCCCTCTTAGCCTTCAAGTATTTAAAAATCCATTAAAAATAAATATTATAAAACTTTAAAATAACGCCATGAAATCTTTAAAATCATTTTTGAAAAAGAAAATTAAAAGATGTTAATTGCTAAAGAAAAGATATAATAAACAACTATAACTCTGGAAAATAATAACGTATAACGAGTAACGTCGTAAGGACTTTGAGGTGTTAAGCGGGTATGTCAGCTAGCTGGCGGTGCGTAGCGCACTCCATATACGGAATGGTCCTACTAATCGGAGTATATATGTTCCGTGGCTAAGCTACTTCAGCGCTATACGCGTGCTATAGCACCTACAACTTAGCCTAATACAACAACACAAGTGATGTCCCCTATATCTGACAAGAAGCCCGTACAGCTATTCTTTTGCCCTTACGGATTATAGTTGTTACGTCGCAGCGATAAGCGCGTTCCGGTTGAAAGGTGTATACGAACTTACCTCAGCTAGCTTAGGCCTCGCTGGCTCGTTTTCCAAAGTACTGATGTATCACGCTAAAAATTGACCAATTAAATCCTAAATCCCCTTAATGAGCCAGGGAGGTCTGAGTTGGAGTTATGCGAAAAGAGGTTACCTTAGCTAGCTCAGGCCTCCCTGGCTCGTTCTCCATTTTCTTCGAAGTCACTTAAGTACCGCTCCATAACGCTAAAAATCAACCAATTAAACGCCAAATCCCCGTAACGAGCCAGCGACGCCTGAGTTGTAGTTATACGAAAAAAGTGTTCGTTTTGCAAATTTTATTGTTAAGAAACACGAAAATCTGTGATAACTTAATAATAAAACGTTTTTTATAAATATATATATATATATTTGTATAATTCCCTTAATTATGGCTTATTATTAATATTAGTTTCGTTTTAATGAGGACCCGTTTATTACCTTTAAATATTAACGTATTTATTAATTATATTCCGAATATGTTGCGTTGTTTTTGCCTTTTTTAGAATAGGACGAAACCGAATTTTACTGATTTTGCTGCGCCAACTTAATAAAATAAAATATACGTAAACGTACGTTAGCATTTTGGTAATAACGATGGATAAATATGGGATTCGAAAATTTTATCCGCGGTTAAATTTTCTGTGATAATAATAGCCAAGTTGATAATTCGACCGTCCGGATTAACCGATTAATTAATATGTTAAAAAAAGGAATACGTAATAAATTATTAACTTCCGAAAATTGGTAAAAGTTTGTTTTTTTATTAATTAGAACCCCATTATTTGTAAATAGCATAATACGTTATACGGAAAGCTTATAACTTTCGCAAAAAGGCTTAAATTTTGCCGTCCGTTAAAAGAGTTATTATTTGATATTAATATAATTTATATTACTTTAAATAAAGCTTAACAGTTTATAAATACCTTAATTCTTAATTAATTTAACCTTTTAAATTAAGTAATTATATACTTAAAGAAAATATGGCAGTCGTATAATGCGAAACGGAAGGCGAAACAGTTTTGTGGTAATAACGATCCGAACGTTTTTATATATCTTCTCCTTATGGTCCTAACCATTATAGTTGGGATTGTTTCCAAATTAACAGTAATTATTTACCTTATTTATTAGCTAGGTTTTTGTTAACTTCGGGTTTATTACGAAATGGGATCGATATATTAAAAAGGTTACGTATTTATAAAAGTTATGTTACTTTAAATAAAAACGTTACCAGGTTATTAAAAATAATTAAAGTAATTACGTTATTTCTTTAATAATAATACCGTTTTAATTAAAATGGGTTGAGTTTTATAATTACGTACGATTAAATAATATTTTGTTTTAATACGATAATTTTAATGTTTAAAATTATATTCGTAACATAACGCTTCGATACGGTTTCGTTATACGGAACTTTATTATTATTATTACCTGTCGTTATAACCGTATTCTTAAAAAAAGGTTAAAGTAATTTATGTTCCTTTTTAATTACCATTATAAAATAAAATGGTTTTACGAAATATTAAAAGAATATTTAATATTACTAAATATTTTCCGTTAATTCGTAATTAATATTATTTAAACTTTATTTTTTATTTTTATGAATACGTTTTATAAGCGCAATAGATAAAGGTTTGTAAGTTTTCTTAAATTAAAACGTTTGCCGTATAATAAATACCGTTCGATTTTATTAAGTATAGTTAATTAAAACGAAGGCACCATCGCCGGTATTTATAACATTTATCGAAAAACTTTTTAAGAAATATATGGTTTTTAAAGAATTAATTTTATTAACTTTCGAATCGTTTTCATTTTATTTATAAGGATTAAAAAATAATTAATTGTATCAGAAAAATATAGGTTAATTAAGTTAAAATAATCGATTTATATAATAAAAAGCAGTAACTTTTTCTTTTTTTTGTTCCATATATAAATAAACTTCCCGCTTATATTTATACGTATTTAGTAATTTAATAATATTAAAGAAACGTTTATAACATAAGTAATTTTAAAAACGAATTGTTAAGTTTTAAATAGGATAACGTAATTATATCAAAAATTGCCGACGTTTTATTTATTTAAGCCTTTTATTTTATAAATATATAATATTTATATATTTACGTTATTTTTATAAAAGTTATGTAATCGATACGGATTATTCGTAAAAGAAATATTTGGTATATACGGAATTAATAAAAATAAAGAAATCAAAGATTTTCTTTTCGAAAACCCAGCTTATCGAGTTTTTTAAATATATATGTTTCCGGTTAACCGTCGTTAAGTGCGAGATTATCCTATACAATATGGTTTCGAAACATTTTAATTACGTTAAGTAAATAAGGAAAATATCGCAAGGTTTTAATTAAAACGCATTAATAAATAGGTATTTATTTAACGAAAATCTTTTATTATTAGTTGTTAATAATACGTTATCTGGTAATATAAATAGTTTAACGGCTAGTTTGTAAATATTTTATTTTTTAATTCGGGAATATAATTTACGTATATTACTTTTAAATAACGTAATTTTAATTAGTACGTTTAAAAGAAAATCCTTTTATCGGTTAATTATATGGCCGGCCATATTTTTAATGCGGATAATATTTTATAAAATAACGATTCTTGCGACCCGACCGTTAATAATCACCAACTGTTAAACGATATAATTCTTATTAATAAAGAATTCCGAAATTATGACCTTTTTTTTAAAAAAAAAGAAACCTAGGTTTATTTACACCTTTTATATGTTATACGTTATAATAATATTAGTTATATTAGACGGTTAATACCGATCTTATCGGTCCTTTTATATGGGGCCGGTTAAAGTAATTACGGTAAACAAATGTTTTATTTCGTTTAAATATTACGTTTTATAATATTAAATTATGTACTTAAGAATTCGATCTTAGTATTAAATCTGGTTTTTATAAGGTCTAAGGACAAAATATAGAAAGTATTTAATAGAAAAGCCGAATATTATAACTTATAGTTGATTGGCGAATTCCACTGATCGAAAAATAATATATATAACGTTAATAATTTTCTTTCCGAGATTCGTTTTTATTTAAATACCGTATTTCTTTAATGTAAATCTTATGCGCGTTGTACTTTTTCGCGAAATAGACGCTATATTATTCGAGATTTCCGTACGGAAATTCTTAAACGTTTATATTTTTTGCTTTATAATTTTTAGCTTTTTAAAAAGTACTTATCTTAAGTTAAAAAGGATAATTAAAAATCCGAAGATATTTTGGCCGTAAACCGGAAAGTTATAAAGGTTAAGTTTATTAACTTTAACGATACCGTATTTATTATTAATAAAAGAGGTAAACTTAATTAATTAAATAAGATAAAAAATGAAGATTAACTTATAAATAACGTTAACTTAATTATTTGCGTAGCTTTTAATACCGAATTCGCTAAAAATGATTTAATTTCGGATAACCGTAATATTCTATATATGGAGAAAAAGCTATAATCTTATAATTCAAATTATGGATAATTCGGTAAATGATGTTAATTAAGATTATGCGTCAATTTTTACGTTTTCGTTAGATAGGTAAAATAAGGATTTATTAACGAAAACGAACCGTTAATATAGTTTTTACTTTTTTATTATTTTTATCTGTTATTATAATTTATGTAAGGATTTAATCTTAATATTAATACACTTTATTATTCCGTATAGTTTTAGTTAAGGCCTTCTAATTTGAAAATTGTTTTATTATAATATTATATAAATCTTTCGTATTAAAATAAATTACCGTATTACTAATATCGTATTACACATATTTAAATATATTACATAGTTCTATATTAACTTATATATTAATAAGCTTGTTTATATTAATAGAACTTAAAATTATTTTTGTCCTAAATGTTATATCCGGGTTTAAGTTTCTTTGGAAACTTTTATTCCGGTTATATAATAATGCTTTACATTGTGGAATTACGTTTGAATATTCTTTCTTACGTTTTTATACCTAATTTACATATTTGTTACCCGTATAACCTCGTAAATTATACCATTCATTTAATGGCCATATAATATATATCTCCTAAATAATCGGTCCGGTTTATAAAGTTATAAACCTTTTTTCGTATTATTTATAAAGTATTCGATTTATATATCCTTTTGGTGAAATTATAAAAACTATAATTAAGCGATTGTCCTTAATTAAATTTATAATTTAACAACCTATAAGGTCCGTATAATTCTCTATACCGTAAATTCTATTTTATCGGGTATTACCTTTTAAAATGTCCTGAATGGCAATATTGATATTTAAGGTTTATATAAATGCTAAATCTTGCGAAAATGAAAAGGTTTATTTATAATATAAACCTTTCGTAATATTACCGAATTGAAAGATTATTATTAATCGTAAAATTTAACTAATTAATGTGCGGTCGATTTTATATCAAAAAGTAAGGTATTTATAATTTTTCAATTCTTTCCTATATTAATATAACATTATAATATAAACCTAATATTTAAAATCGGTTACGTATAATATGCATTTTTTATAAAGTACGTCCTAAATCTTAGGACGGTCGAATATTATTTAATTAATACTAAATTACTTTAATTACATTAAGGTAGTAAGTTACGTTATATTACGGGTTATTCTAGTAATATGTGTAGTTGTTTGTTAATTTATACTTTTATTATTCATTTTCAAGGTGGTTTTTTAATAATATTATTAGCGAATTTAATATATGTAGTAAAGCGTTCAGAGGCCGCCGGGTATATTTAAGGTACATTATCGGTAGGACTTTTAAAAAAGGCTTTTAATATATTTCTGAAATCGTTTATATTTTATGATATTATAAAGAATATGGAAATATATCTTATAATAAGTATTTTAAATATTAAATAATATAAGTAAGTTAGTTTTGCTTAATACAATATAAAAGGATTTAAAGAAATATACGGAATAAAGGTAGGTTATATTAAAGTAAGTAATTGTAATTATATTCGGTATATATTTAAAAAAGGAATTTTATAAATTACTTTAAATAGTTCCTAATAAAGGAGAAACCCTATATAATTTATATGCCTTTATTAATTCCTTTTTTATACGTTATTATTTCGTTATAAAAGAAATAACGTTAATTTTCAAGTTAATATTTAACAACCTATATAAACCTAAACACTTTTATATTTATAATTATATAATCGTAAATTTTATATGCATATCAATCCTAGTTATATATATTATTTTCGGATGTCCTTCTAACCTTGAAATTATTTATAAGCTTCGTTTATATATTATAAAACGTTACATATTTCTTTAATACTAACAATCCCCCCCGGACATTATTTAATATATAAACTTTGCCTGTTTATTATATCTTATACCTTAAGCCTTTATTTGCCGTCCTAATTAGTTAGAATTATTGCCGGTAAATTTATTATATCCCTAAATTGGTTATTTATAAATATTCTGATTATAATACCTAATATTATGCAGCTGCCGTAATGAAAATACCGCCGTTTAATAAAACGGAATATAATAACCGCGTTTTAATGTAATATGTCGACCTACTAAAAGATTAAAATATATATAATAATATACATACTACCAGGTTAACGTTCGATGCAAGCTATATTAACTGCGGCGCCATTTTCCCTACCTTTTCCATAGTTATATATTTTATTCTTCCAAATTTTACATTAGTTAATAAGCTATTTTATTATGGCTTTAAATAAGCATTTATCAAAGTTTTAATACTTTAAGGCCTTAATAAAACAAAGTTTATTAATATATACATAAAAACGTAATTTGCTTACCGTTATATAATCTTTAATATATATTTTATTTATAATAATACCGGATTAGTATTTAAATACATATTTAAAACCTTTAATTATATATATATAATTTATAAAATATTAATAAACAATGTATTTAGGTATATTAACAATATTTAAAGGTACTTTTTTCCAACGGAAAACGACATTATAAAATGGTATATAATATTATTGCTTTTTTTCGTTATATCAAAATATAAGCGTAGAATTAACGAATTAAAAATACCGAATTATTAAGTAATAGCTCTCTAAAATTATAAAGTAAGCATTCTTTATATTATAAATTTAATTGCCGTATTTTGTTTAAAGAAACGTATAATTTAAACAGTTAATCATTGTCGGAAATTCATAAATAATAATACCTTACATAATATAAATAGTACCAAATATATAGCAATTTTATAATTCCGATTAGGATTATAAAACCGTAAAACCTTTTGCGGTATATATTATATAAATATTATTTTTATAGTATTTCACGAAAAAAGAATCCGCCTTTATTCGTAAATTTATAACGAATAAATTATTACATATAAAAATTAGTTTTATAGGTATCGTAGCATATTCGGTATTAACGCCGAAACCTTCGGTAATTCTTTATTATGTCCAACCTTTCGTTTACCTATATAAGATTCCGACATAAAAAAATTCCGAAATCCATCCGCCATCTTAATTACGCCGAAAAAGAAATACCTTGATATTAAGTAGCCGAAATCTTATATCTTTACAAGTTTTGCACCTTAAAAAAAGTTTTAAAAGCCGGAACCGGAAATCCCGGTAAACGTTAACTTCAGTAACCTTCTAAAATCCCCATTAATAAACGATTTATTTAAGGCCTTAGCGAAATTACCTATCTCGACAAACTTTTTACTACCAAAATCCCTATTAAGACCGTAACAAAATGCACGACGGGAACCCGGAAGTACTAATTAAGACCTTAAACCAATTACCATAAGAATACCGCAATTACTAAAATCCTTAGCCAAAAAATTTAACGTACGCAATAGGCCTTAAAAAAAGGTGGTAAAAAGCCGGCTCCAAAAATACCACTTACGGTTACGGGAAACCAAAATTAAAAAACGTAAAAGTTTCGGATTTATTACAAAACCGGGATCCTAAATATCTCGAATTAATACTTAAAAAAAGCGGACGTTAAAATAACTATATTTATAACGAAAGAATAACCTCCTTAATATTGGTTAAAAATTATCCATATTATCTATTTACCCGCATAATCAATCTTTTACGCCAGCTAATCGACCCGAATTAAGGTACCTTAAAAGTTGAAAGGGATAAAAATATTTTAAAAATTAATACGATAAACTTTAAAAAAGGAACCGAAAGGTAAGATTTAAAATACATTAATTTAATATTATAAATTAAAAGTAATAAGTTGAAAAGTATAATTTATTAATACTTATAATCGGTTTTAAGTTATAATACGTTATATTAAAGTTTATTAATTTTTTCCACTTATACAGTGTACTATATATCCCTATTAATATATAATTAGTTCGGATTAAAGTAAACTAATATTTATGAATTATCTAACGAACTTAAGATTAATAAAAGGAATATAATAAATAAGAAATGTATTAATAATATTATTTGCATTATTTAATTATTTTCTTAGGCAATTAAGCTATCTTCATATAAAAAGGACATAATTTCGAACTTTAAAGTAACGTTTATATCCCGTAAGGACATAAATAAGCTGGCGAAATATACCTATAATATCCCTTACTTTAGCGAATTCGAAAATATATCGTTAAAAGCCGCGAAAAGTTAAAACGTCCGCCTTAACCTTTAATATGCCCTACTTATCAGCAACCGCAACCCCGCCTTAAAGCCGAACGCGTTATTCGTTATCCATCCCGATTAAAACCGGCCGGATTTCGTTTCTTAATTTTCTATTTAATATTGCGATTATTATTATTATCGGATAAGGACCGTTTACTCTTAACGCGTAACTTTATAACCTCGATAGGGATTATTATATGGGCTTTATTTTCTAATATATTATCTATAATATCCGGTTACGTATTATCGCCTTTTCGTAATACCGGCAACTCCGGTAACGATATAAAAACAAACGAATTATGCGAATATAAATACGGTAACGAAGGCGGTTCCGGTAAATCGGAAATATTAAGAAAATATAAACCTTAAGCCGAAATTATAAATCATAAAAGTAAAGGCAGCTTTTAATTAAAACGATTTAAAATATTACGAATTATACGTATAAATACGGGCGTTACGATAACCGGGCTTGCAACCCCGAATTACGAAAGCGTATAAATCGTATACCGGGTTAGTATTTAAATAACTGGGATTATAATCAAATCCTTAACGCCTAATTTAAACCGAACGGTTATATAAAACGTACCTTAATTAAGAGGGTACGTAGTTCATAACGGCCTTACGATTTTTTCCGACGTCTGTCGAGCTTATAATATAATAGTAATACCTACCTTATATATGTTACGAAACAGGAAGGACTCTCAGGCCAGAAATGAGACCCTAGGAGAGTGACCCCAACGGAGAAACCTCGGTCCCACTAAATGGTCTCTGTCGCGGCGACAGAAACTATCCAGAGACCCCTAGGAGACCATACAGAGAAACTCCAGAAACCTTAAGGAAACGAAAGCGATATAGATGAACCAAGTTCTTATGTAAATAGTACCTACTTAATTTCGCTTTTTAGCTATCAATTTAAGCTCTTAAATAAAAATAATTATACCGTTCTTTCATTAACGTCTCCGACCACTGAACGGACCAAACCAGTAAGCGGATCAAAATCTAACACCTTGCAACAACCAATTGAAATAACTCAACCACAACACATCAAATCAACTCAAATCAATCGAATGATTCTTTGCTAACTATATCTCCAGCTTCTTTCCAAGTGTGCACATTATATCAAGGCTTGTTGCGGACGCCGTATTGCCATTCCTTTTCCTAACCCATATGCGACCGATTACCTTTAGCAGCTATTAGTAACAATTCTTTACCATAACCTTTTTGCCGGCCAAAAAAACTTGTTTATCTTATATAGCAAGTATTCCTTTTTATTAAAAACGTTTATTTTAATCATTTAATTACGTAATATCGAGATGTTGCGAAATCAAGCCCGACACGACCTGCAATACGCTCTGCAATACGCGCTGCAACATACCGACGCACCCCGCGAGATGCCCCGAGACGCCCCGCAACGCCCCCTAACAACACGTCTTACAATATATTTCCCGACGTATATCTTCAACGTACTAAAGCCGGATAAGACATGCTCGCGTATTTGGGTTAAGGATTTGGTTAATAATCGTTTTCTCGTCGGTCGGCTTTAATTCTTGCGAAATGGGGGTGATATTAGCTTGGGCGCGTTGGGGGGTGGTCGGTCGCAGGCAGGTTAGGACGAAGAAATGGCAACACGGCGTCCGCAACAAGCCTTGATATAATGTGCACACTTGGAAAGAAGCTGGAGATACAGTTAGCAAAGAATCATTCGATTGATTTGAGTTGATTTGATGTGTTGTGGTTGAGTTATTTCAATTGGTTGTTGCGAGGTGTTAGATTTTGGTCCGCTTACTGGTTTGGTCCGTTCAGTGGTCGGAGACGTTATAGTTATTAAATTTTCGATTATTTTATTAATAGCTTTTTCCGGAATTATCGAAATAATATTAGGTTATATGCGAGTTATTCGTAATAGGCTATATTATAAAGCCATAATGCTTCTGTATCTTTAAGGCTTTAAAATAATATATTAACCTTTCCGTACCTTTTAATCGGAACAAAGCTATTGCCTGCATATATTCCGTTACCTTATACGGTTAGTTTAAAATTTAGAAATTTGTTAATAAGGTTAAAAATATATATCGTAAACGTTAAGTTTAAGATGGATAAATTCCTTAAGGGGTAAAACGAAACGTTTATAACGTTATGTTAATTCATAATCAGAAAATATCTTAGAATTTTTTTATTCCCTTTAGAAATTAATTTATTATTACAGTTAACTTTTTTATAGTTTTCGATAAACGGTTAATTTTTTAAAAGGATTATTCGGCAGCTATTCGGTTTCGAACGAATAATTCTAAACTTTCGCTAAATCGAAAACTTTTTAAAGCTTTATTAAGGAATATATAAAAGTATTAGGTTAGCTTATCATAGTTATTTAAGTACGCTTTTTACCGTATACTTTATATATTTAACTCCTAACGTTTCCGCTTACTAACGTTTCGGTCCGTATGGGAACCTTTATGATTATTTCGTTTCGGCGTTCGTACCGAAATCCTTTTTCGTAACTAAAGGTTAATGGGTTTGGCTTTTTTTTAATCGGGATTATCTTAATTAATAATATCCGCGGAAATCTCGTAAAATGTAAAAAACGTTACTTTAACGTTTTTTAATATAAATGGTTAATAGGTTATAACCCAATAGTTTAAAAGGTTAACTGTTACCTTTTGATAACTAATCGTATTATTATCGATTTTTGTTTTTTTTCTTTTCCATTTAAAAGGTTATTATCCAGGTTTTTACGGCGGGAGTTAAAGCTGTATATAAGTCGTTAACTTATATAATCGTTATATTCGTTTTTGAAATACCATATCGTTATCCCTGGGCTATAATTTTTTATTATCTTATGATTTATATATTTATCTTTTTGCTAAATTTCGAGGCTTATTTTAGCCTTTCGCGGTATTTTCGTTAAGTGTTGATTAGTAACCTGCCGTCGTATACCTTGCCGGATTTAGCCAGCTTGGCGTACCATTTTCGTAAGTTCTTTCCTGGAAGAAAATTTGTTCTCTTAATTACTGGAAATCCAAACTTTAGGACTTATTTCCTAAAGTTATTAATACCCTTATGAAAAGTATCGTACTTTCGGTTTTTATAAATATATGTTGTAAATTCCTAATTATAAGCTTGTTTGCTTTTAATCGTTATTTTAAGAACGTTCGTAAGATACCCTGTAAGGTCGATATCTTCGAATATACTATCGAAGGTTAGGGGATTATTTCGCGTTTAAAAACGAATTCGTTTTTTCGGATATAAGGTTATATCGGGTTTTATAAGTTTAATAAATTACGAACGTAATTGATTAAGATTAATAAAGTCTTAAATATTAAACGCGTACGCTTTAAATTAAATTTTACCTTTAAAACGGTTTTAATCCTTAAGTTTTTGGTAAATAATTTAAAATATCGATTATACGGTCGTTATTATTATTATTAAGGTATATTAATAATTTTTATTAATATACAGCTTATATCGTTTTAGCAGTAGCTAATCAGTTAATATTTATGCGAATTAAGCGAATAAGACTTTTAATTATCAGATATGAGGGATATTAGTTGTGTTGTTATATTAGGCTAGATACGTATGCTGTTGCACGCGTACAACGTTAAGTAGCTTAGCCACGGAACATGTATGGGCCGATCAGTAGGTGTCAGCTAGCTGGGGGGTGCTTAGCGCACCCCATATACGGAAAGGTCACCTACTGATCGGCCCATATGTGTTCCGGAGCTAAACTACTTAAAGTTGTATAAGTGCAACAGCACCTGCAACTGACCTAATACAACAACACCACTGATGTCCCCTATATCTGACAGTAGTTGACCTTTCCGTATATGGGGTGCGCTACGCACCCCCCAGCTAGCTGACAGCAATTCAGTATGGGAGAAGCCCGTCCAGCTATTTTTTTTAGCCGTACGGGTTATGGTTGTTACGTCGTAACCATAAGGGCGTTTCGGATTAAAGGTTTACCCAGAACGGAATTTTTAGCCATTTTTTCGAGCGTATTTTATTAATCGCGTTTTGATTAGAATTAAATGTATATGGGAAGATGAAGATTTTAATTCTGTATTAACTTTTCGTAGTTACAAAATAAGTAACGTTAGATTAAAATTATTTTTAAAAAATTCGAATAGAAAGTTTTTAAAGATTTATATAGGAGTGCTCAAAACGGAGCCAAAAAATCATAACTTGCTATCAGGCCCCATTTTTAAGGTTTGTATTTTTTGTGGGTTTTATATGGGTCTTTTATGAGTCGGTACTTAAAGCTACTGGTTTTTGGAAAGCCCTAGCCACAGCTGCGCCGCAGGCGCAGCCACAACCTTAAAAATACGGCCTAATCTTGATAAGGTAAATGCAAACGAGAATCTTAACTTAAATCTTTATTATCTTCACTAAGACAGTTTCGATTAAAAAGTTATACCTACCGTTAACATGCTTTTTTAAAACTTTGTATACTTATAATTTTTATAATTTTTTAATTCTTTTAGTTGTTTTATTAATAAAATGTTTTCAAGGAAGGTATCCGAAGTTTTATATAGGGATGTGCGAAATGAAGCCAACAAAATCACACCTTATCATCAGGCCCTATTTTTGAGGTTTTTGTTTATGTCGGTCTATTTGTGGGACTTCTATGGGTCGGTACTTAGAGCCACAGGTTTTGGAGAGCCCTAGCCACAACTGCGCCGCAGGCGCAGCCACAACCTCAAGAGTAAAAGCCTGATCTTGATGAGGTAAGCTGCAAGTAATATTACCCATAATCTTGAGGTCCCCCGCCAACCTGCACTGAGATACATCCACAACTATAAGCCGTTTCTGACACAACCTCCATCTGAAGCGTTGAAGCAGAATTGTGGCAAGCAAGAGGGCCGGTAGGCCTTACGGTCGGCTGTAATGGAAGCTATGATATGTTGCATATGTAGACCCTTTGCTATTACGCGCTGTCGTGGTTCCTAAGACGACCAATACATCAAGCACCGTACTACTCTCCGACATCCGTCGACGTAAGGGAGGAGCAAAACTCATCTCCAATGTCAAATCAATCTAAAAGTGGCGGCAGGAGGAGGCATAGACAGTAATTCTATACTGTGTTACAAGCCATGGGTCTACAAACGTCCACCTTATGAGATTTTGAAGGCGCACCTACAAGTTTACACGACTACCGCAGCCGAACAGACATGGTAACAAGATCTTACAAGAGTAGGAGGAGTAGAGCCTTGATAGGTGCAAGAAACCACAAAAATGGAAATTGCAAACCTAGGTACACGCGAGGTTGGCTAATTAGCTTCGCCCCAGACACCTAGTAGAACCCCTTTAAGATGATGAGGTCTGAGATGCATAATGTGTTCGCATGTAGCTCTCGGTTATCCCCTTGTGAAGTTTCTTCTTGCCAATCTCCGAGATGAGCTCGATCTCATCTCCCGTCAGCTTGAACTTCGGCAAGTTGCGTAGATACCCCTGGAGTCTCTGTTGGCTGTGGCTAGTGGTGACAGCCACGATATCCTGATCAATACACCATCTTAAAGCGATATCAGACTCCGTTACCCCGTATTTCTTTGCCAACTCAGTGTATGTGTCGTCTAATGGGCCAGGTCGCGCAGTAGTGATCGCGGCCAACGGCGAAAACGCAGCGAAGGCGATGTTCTTCTCTCGAAGGAATTTGATGAGATTCCCGTGTTGAAAGTAGGGATTATACTCGATTTGGTTGATCGCCGGAATTATCTTGGCGGTTTGCAAGATGACTTCAATGTCTGGTTGCTCGAAGTTGGAAACGCCGATCGATCTCGCCTTTCCAGATGCTTTAATGGCCTCCATCTCAGCCCAGATTCTCTGCAACTCTTCAGGTGAACCTGCAGCGTATGGAATATGGACAAGATACATGTCCAGGTAGTCCAGACCAAGTTTCGCAAGGGACGACTCGAGCGCAGCTTACACATCTTGACCTTTGGTTCCGACAACCTTCGTGACGACGAAGAGTTTCTCTCGTGACATGCCAGAGGCCTTGATGCCAGCACCTACGCCCGTTTCATTGAAATATGCTAGAGTCGCATAAGCAATCCGTATCCACGAGTCTCACGCTTGACTCCGTAATATGGGCAAGCTTTACCTTCAGCGCCGTCAAGATGATAATATCCATTCTGGATCGCCATGACTGCCCGTCTGGAGATATCGTCATGTTTTCCCGCGAAGTTAGCTGTTCCGAAGCCGTATGAGATCTATGGGATACACGGGTTACTGACTAGGTCATACATAGTTAGCAGGCTGGTACGCACCATAGGAATCTCATTGCCGTCGTTTAACTTCAGCGAGGGGATAAGTCCCATCTTCCCCCATTGCTCACTCATGCTGTCAGGAGTCGGAGTGGCAGAAGTCATTGATGTCTTGGGCTGCGTCGATGTCGGTATTTCCTTACGGGGGGCGCTTTGGGGTGCAGTCCTCTCAGGTTTGTAGGTTACCATGGACGATGCTTAACTTTTCGGGTCGTAATGTCAAGAGTCCCGACCGATGACCATGTCTGCGCGCTTTTCTTGTTGGTCCCTTGCATGCATAATGCACCATAGCTGCATATTATGCACGCTGTGGTAATTGCTGCCGGATCTATGCAAAAGCCGCCTAGCTGACTGCGGCTTGCAATCCGGCTACAGCGCATCTCGTTGTGGAGCCGGAATCGGACATTGCCTGGGCAGCTAGACAGCTACATTTTGACATGGGCGCCAATGCTGTGCCGCATGCACCAGGCTGCCAATAATGGCACTTGGATAATTCTGTCCAGTTACCGCAATTCTACTTGACTCTATACAGAGCAATCCTACATCCCTAGAGTAGCTTATATTGGTTACATGTTGATCTACACGATCCATCCTACCCTAGTTAACTACCCGAAACCTACTGAGTAACATGATGAGCCAAGTAGACCGTGTGCGGTACAATGACAACTGGGCTATCTTCATGCAATGCTACCCATCTTTACGAATCCTGTATGCGTGTTGTGCGGCACAGCCTGCCGTCTCCCTCTATCCGCCAATTCTCGCTACCAACTGCAGTCGGACCGAAGAAAAGGTCGTGGGGGTCATACTTTTCCTTGATCTCCTTTAGCCTGGCGTAGTTACTGCCATAGAGAGCAACCTGAAAGTTGGGCTGGTTTGGATCAGCCTCATTTAGATAAGCACCACCTCCTGGAGTTAATGCTTCTAGGGCTGGGGCTAACACATTGGTGATGTGGTGCAGGTTTGTAGCCCGTATACGCGTTAAGGTATACGGCTCGAAAGCTTAATATATTTTACAGTTTGTTATAATGCAAAATTTGCACCGACTTCGAAGTTATCTTGGCATTTTTGCAGCCCGTTGCAGCTGTTCCGGCTTGTTACCAGTCCTTGCCAGCCCATTGCCACTTCGACCATTATTCTTACTCCTTTTTCAACGTTTTTATCAATAACTTGACGCGCATTAAGGTTACGAACATGCAGTTAACTCTAAAATATAGCTCTTATCGAGAGGTCCATTTTGATAGATAGGATGAATCCACAACTGTTATACGTATATAAATATTAGTACATACCTTGATGTGTCATTGAGCGAATGCGTCGCAAAAAAGGTGTGTGTTGCCAAGCCAACTTGTGGGGCGCGACACTCCAATTCAAATCGACAGTAAATGCCTAACCGCGCTTATAGGCGTTTTGCTGACAATTCGGAAACGTAACGGAAGAATAAGAAGCTTAAGAAATATAATGGTGTGCTAATAAAAAAAGGTTTTATATATGTTATTAAAACGTTAATTCGTAATAAAAAGCTAACTTAGAATACGGGGTTAAATATAAAAATAGCTTAATAAATCCTTAATAATAATTACGCCGATTAATTTAATAATAATACGTAGCTTCGCGTTATTTAGCTTTAGGCGCGTAACGACCGCTTTGTTACGATATTTATTAGCTTAAACGATAGTTTAAAGCTTTAATAGTTTAGAAATTTCGAAAGGAATAGGGATTCGGGCCGCGGAAATAACGCGCGTAACGACGGGAAGGTTCTTTATAATAAAAACGAGGATATTATTAGTTCTTTAAGTATAAAAATTAATAAGAATAAAAATAATGAATTGGGACGGGGTGATTTGGTCCTGATCAGTGCATATTTGATGAGAGTGTCACGATTGAGCCCGCGGATCAAGAGATAATGAAGGTAACGCAAACTGTATTGTGTGGTGTTAAATCCATGTATGAAGCGATGATAAGTGTCTCCTTTTTCTGGGGTTGCGCCCAGCGAAAAATGAACTTTTAGAAATACATGACTGGTGATAATTAATTGATCGGCAAAGTTATATACCCGGCTTTACACCTTATATTATTTTAACCTTTTTTTTTAAAACTAAAATTGTTCTCGATTTATGTTAAAAAATAAATATTAACGTAATTAATTCCTAACGCTATAAGTAAAGAAATATACCTAAAACATATTAATTAATCTAATTAACGCTTACGCGGTTTATCCTTTATTTTCCTTAACTTAAAATCTCGTCCTTAACGTTTCGTTAACTTATTCCGTTATTTAACCCTTTTTTTATCTTTTTAAGCTTTATCCTGCTTTATTTTTTTCGCGATCGAATCCTTATATTTAAGCTAATTAAGTTAACCTTACGGAAAATATGGTTTCGGTCGTTTTCTTATAATTTAGTATATATTTTTTAACCATTTATACGGTATATTATACCAACCTTTTATTATTATTCGAATTTTTTAATTATTAAAAGGTAATCGTAATCTGTATTTCGGTTTAAATAATAACTTTTTAAAAACCGGATGGAATTAAGTAATTTACAGAATAAAGGGAAAAGGTATAAATACTTTAAAAACTTATCCTGGTTAATTAATAAATATATAAGGTTAAGGGGTATAAAATTCGATAATTAATATCTTAATTAACGGGTTATTAGTTCCTTTAATCGGTTACTTTATCGATCGTAATCGTTTATTTTCCATAAAACGAAATAATTAATAGGATTCCGGATTATCGGCCTTTTCTGGATCGTCGACTTCCTTTTCTGATAATAAAAACAAAGATCTTTTAGGCCATAATCTTATAAGCCTTTTAATGTTATTATTATCTAATCTTAAACTTAAGTACCTTTTAATTATATTAATTATCTTAAATTCTATAATAGTTTTACCTTATTTAATCGGTTCGTTTAGGTTATTATCTTCGTATTTTAAAAAGTTATATATAATAATATAAAATATATAAACTATTTATAAACCGTAAGTATAATATTTAATTTAGGTAAGTATCCTTACGATCGTTATACGGGTAAGAAAATTATTAAGCTTTAATTTTATTTAAGCTTTTCGGTATAATTATAATAATAATTAAATACGGTTAACCGTAAAGTAAGTATTAAATATTAACACTTAACGTTTTAATCGGATATATAATATACCAGCCTAATAACTTTTAGGTCCTTTATTAATTTGGAATTTAATATAAGTAATAAACTAAATATATTTTGGGTTTATAGTTTTAATTAGTTCCATAACCTCGCTAGGGATATATCTGGTTTAACCGTTAAAAATTATTTTACCGGCTTTAATAATAACGGTTAAAATACTTTAAGGTATATCCAGGGCGATCAGTTGTATAAAGGCAGTAATATGTTAAAAACGTAGGTAGGTATAGTTCATCAAGATCATAAGTGTTTGCCATAAAGGAGCTGCCACGGAATTATGCCATTCTTTACTAGTCCAATAAGGGGGTGGGGTGATATCTTTCCATGGACGTTCACCGTTTTGATCAAACGGATGGATAGGGATAACTCGATCAAAACGGACTTTCGGGGTAACTTGTTGGACAGGATAAGGAGTGGAACTATTATTGTGCATCCTACGGAGTAACTGCATCATGTCATCTTTTTCCCATACTGGTATGTTGGCGATCTGGGCGAGTTCTCCGGAATCCGACGTGTTCAGCTTCTTGGATGATAACATGGTAACTATGGATGAATTAATTAAGGTATTAAGGTGCGAAAATAGTAGTAATTTATAACTTGGGAACTTAAACGATAACTAAGGATATGCGTAGTATGTAAATGTATGTATATATATCTGAATGTATAAATATATAGGTATCAAAATATTAAGGTCAAAGTTATATAAGTACAGGAAATCATCAGGAATTAATAGCAACTTATATATAAAATTAATCAAATGCGACGGGGTTAATATATTAATTTTCTAATCAGAAAAAGTGTACGCCGAGGAAATGCCAGAAAATTCCGTCTGATGTTATATAAAAATATGTCGTCGCCGTTACGTACTTTAATTAATTGTTTATACCTATATCTTTTTTTTCTTCCTATTACGATACTAATTTTTCCCTCCCGATTATATTTTACAAATAATATAAAACTTTAATACTTATTTATCCATTCGTAAAGTACTTAATTAATATTATTATCATAAATTCCCGTTAATTATTAAATTTTCGTAACACCTTAGGTTTTCGTAAAGGTATAAATTTTAACGAATTAATTAATTTAATAAAAAAATCGTTTATTAAAAAGTTACCCGGTTTAAGTAATAGGTAGTCTGGTAATGTTTAATTTATTTCTTTCCGTATTAATCGGAACCTCCGTAATTTCGATAAAATTTCCGTTATTCGTCGTATAAATCTGATAGCTTCGAATTCGTTACTATTTTTC
Organism: Monosporascus ibericus; assembly: GCA_004154915.1. Taxonomy (NCBI): domain Eukaryota; kingdom Fungi; phylum Ascomycota; class Sordariomycetes; order Xylariales; genus Monosporascus; species Monosporascus ibericus. Next base: position 100,430 of record QJNU01000116.1, on the reverse strand, counting down.
AAACTTTTAACCAAACGTATCGATAAGGCTTTAGTTATTAATCGAGTTATTAAACCTTTATATAACCTTAATAATATTCGTAAACCCTAAAATCTTATATACCGTTAAACGTTTATTTATAACTTAGCTTTTACCTTTTAGTATAAATACCGTAATACTACGGTTTCTTAAAATTATTTACCTTTTAAGATTTTTGTTATGGATAATTTATTGTTAAAGATACCGTACTTATTACTATCGAATATTATGCTATTAATCGAATTACTAATTCCGGGGCCGGATTTATTTATAAGTATTATTAATTAACAATTAATTAGTCGTAAGTTAATATCCTTAGCTCCTTATATACCTGCTAGTTTTTAACCTTATATTATAATTTCATCCTTAATTTCGTTAATTCCAATAAAACCTTAAATTATTAATCGGATACCCGGCCTATTTTTTAATTTAAGTTTATCCTAACTTTTTAAGATCGAATTTAACGATAAAAACATAATAACTAAATTCTGGAATAATTATAACCGTATCGAACGTATAATAATAAAACACCTTAAGGTACGTATTATTTTTATCTGGTACTTATCTTAAGAAAATAATACTAATTAAATATAAATATTCGGAATTATATTAATTAATATTATCGGTAACCCTGCCAAAAGTTGGTACCATAAATGGCGAATTATTAGGAAAAACTTTTAAGCTATAATAAATACTTAATCCAATATCATTATTATGTTAATTAATCAGGGAAAAAAGCCTTTATCGCATCCTGTATATATCCAAATCATTTAGGGTGGACCTATAAGCTCGTTTATAAACTTATTACCCAAGGATATTCGGTATATTATTAATTTATTTATTTAAGTATTTAAAATACTTAACCTAATTCCATATAAACTATGCGAACGACGATACAAAAGTTTTAAACAGCTTAATTAATATAATATATTCCTATTTTTTAAATATTAATTAATCTTCGGATTTTATAAAAAGTTTTACGGTAACTATATCGGGTTTATCGAAAGTTATAAATATACATTCCGGGATGATCGGTTCGATTATTTAAAAGCCAAATATTTGCGATTTTCTTAAGTTAAAAAAGATATCCGTTTAAAAGTTTATTTAATTATTAAAGCATTCGATAAAAGCCGCTTTCGTTTAATAATTAAAGAATATATTTTTAATTTTCGGTACTTAATAAAAACCCGGTTTTTTAAGATTAAAAATATTAATTAGTTATAAAAAAATGTAAACGTTATATAAAACAATCGTAAGTAAGGTAATAAAAGACTAAAAGGAAACTTTTTATTTTTAGTTTTTTTTAATTAATTACGTTAATCTTTTCCGTTTATTTAATTAATTCGCTTCGGGTATTTTATTATCGTCTATAATTACGTAACCTTTTAATTAACCATTAAATATTTAGACCTTAATATTAATTCTTATAAATTTTGAAGTTTTAAGCTATTAATATTTAAGTAACTTAATTTTCGTAATATTTAAAATATTTAACATAATATTTTCTAATTAATTGGGTAATAACTTTATTTAATTGTTTTTATATAAATTTATTAGCTTTTAATATCCTTTTTTATCTTTCATAAATTGCTTTAATTTATTAACAAAAACAATCCTTTATAACTTCGTTTTATTAATTTCCTTTAAATACTAAATATCTTAACTATTAATTTTATTAATTAAGTACGGTTTAATTTAGCAGTACTTTAATTTTATATCCTTAAAAATATTAATATATCTTAATATATCGTACAAAAATACTAGGTTATTTATTTGTAAAGGTTTATCTTTTATTTTGTTTTTATTTGTTTCGTTTGCAAATTTAACAATTTTATGTCTTTAATTGTTAATTACTTTAATAACTTTAACTATATCTTTGAATTTTTTTTTAACAATCAAATTCTTTATATAATTAAGTTTTCCCTTAAAACATCAAAATCCCAATTTATGATACACCAAATCGGTAATATTATTTCGATTAGTAAGATTATTTTTTAACCGTATAACAATTCGTAAGGACTAAAACCATAGCTTTTGACGGTTGTGTTATCGGCGAAGATCATTTTCGGCAAAAGTTTAACCCATCTTTTGCCAATACTATTCGTCGTTTTTATTAAACCTTTAACGATCGGAATATATTTTTTTTCGATTAAACCTTATCGTTAGATAATATACGTAACTTTAACCTTCTTTTAAATTTTAAAAGTATTATAGGCTTTAATAATTTCGCCCTTATTTTTAAAACTTCCGTTTATTTTAATCTTAATCGGAATACCATATCGATAAAAGATATATTCGTTTAAAAAAAATTTAATCGCAATTAATATAACTAAACGTAAAGTTTTAGCTTTTAAATAATCGGATAACTTATATTTAACCTTAATAATAACCTTATAACCGTTATTATTAAACATAAATTACATATCGATTACCCAGATAGCAGCTATGTTAATAGGTTAAAAAAAGCCGTAACTTTTTTCGAAGCGCTAATTAGCAGCTTTCTAGCATTTCGGATACGTAAATACCGCTTTTCGAATTTATCCATATATTCCACGCTAATAATAAGAAGTTATTATACGCCGATAGGTCGAATCTCGTCCTTTATGGCCGTAATCCTTATAACATTACCTAATTACCGCATATTATTTTTATTAATTATTAATTACCTTATAGGTACTATATCGCTTATTTACCTTACGTTAAAAAATCCCGTTTTAAACAAAATAATTTAAAGCTTCGGTTTTAAAAGCCGTTCTTTTTTTTTTCGGAACATTTCATAATCGATTAGGAAAATCCAATATCGTTAAAAATTTTACATACTTTTATAATTCTTTAAATTAATTTCCAATAAAAAGTCCTTACTTTAACTAATCGCAGTAAATATCGTAATTATATTAATTAAAATAAGATTAAACCGAATAACGTTTAACTGGATATTAATAAAATTATCGACTTTTTCCTCCTATTAATCGTTTAATACGTTAAAGGTTTTAGGTAATTTTTTCGATAATCCGTTAACGGTTATGTTCTTTTGACCAGGAATATGTTTAATTTCGAAATCGAACATCTTTATTTATATAACCTAACGAATAAAAAGTACTTTAAGTAAGAAACTTATCGAATTATTAATTTAAATTACTAATACCTTAACGTCGGTTTTTAACATAAATCGGATTTTATAAATATAATTTCGGAATTTCCTTAAGATTTTAAAAACGGCTTGATATTCCAGCTTTCTAACATTATAATTTAACTTAACGCCTTTTTAAATACCACTTTCGAAACGCGTAAAATATTCGATTTTATTAATTATTTATCCGAAAATACCTTTAAAATTTCGCTTACTTATATTTATTCTTATAATAATTTTTCTTACTATAAGGTTATAATCCAAGGTAATTAAAATCGGAATTATTATAATTACTTTTTTAATACTTTTTATCGTTTTATCTTAATTAAAACTTTAAACGAAAGGTTAATTTTTCCGGAACAATCTTATAAAAAGTTTAACCTTTATGGTAAAATACGTAACAAAAATTTAATAATAACGTCCCACACCACCTCGCGGGACAAACCACCTCGCGGGACACTTTTTGGCACCTCGCAACAATCAATCCAAACAACTCAACCACAACATATCCAATTGATTCAAACCAACCGTCTTCTCTTTCGCTAACAGCATCTGCAGCTTTCCAATAAGTGCACGCATTATATTAAGGCTTATCGCGGACGTCATATTACCATTCCTTCCTCCCAACTTTTATACGAAGGTTACCTTTAGCAGCAATTAACAGCATTCTTTTATTACCACTTATTCTGCCAGCCAAAAGAACTTATTTATTTAGTATCCTTAATATTCTTTTTTCTTAAAAATATTTGTTTTAATAATTCGAAATGCGTAAAACTGAATTATTATTCCGATAAGTCCTGCAATACCGCAATACGCTTTACGACGCGCCCCGGAATGTGCCCTATAACAAGCCTTACAGCCTTACTTTACAGCCTTGTAACGCGTTCTACAACAAAACCTTAAACCACGTATTTTGCGAATATCTTCCACGTATTACAGCTGGATAAATAATAATCGAGGAATTAAGTAAAGGACTCGGCTAATAATGGTTTTATTTATCGGTCGGCTTTAATTCGGACGAAATGGAGGTAATATTAACGTAAACGCGTCAGAAGGTAATCGGTCGCATGGAGGTTGAAAGGAAGGAATGGTAATATGACGTCCGCGACAAGCCTTAATATAATACGTGCACTTATTGGAAAGCTGCAGATGCTGTTAACGAAAGAGAAGACGGTTGGTTTGAATCAATTGGATGTGTTGTGGTTAAGTTGTTTGGATTGATTGTTGCGAGGTGCCAAAAAGTGTCCCGCGAGGTGGTTTGTCCCGCGAGGTGGTGTGGGACGTTAAACTATAATACCTAGGAAAACTTTAACTTCCAAAACGTTTTTATAAAGCTAAATTTTTAAAATCTTTTTTATTTTGGTTATATTTAGGCAACGATTATTTATTCCATAAAAAGATCCGATTATAATTATAATTTCTTAACATTATTAAAACTTTTTCATATTAATTAAAGTATTAATAAGTTTATAATTTAGTAAAGTTTTATTAATATTAATAATATACTTATAAATAAATCGCCGAATCCTTAAAAAAATCTTTTCGTTATCGTATTTTATCCTTAAGCTTTTAATTTTAACGTCGTTAACAAATAGGCGAACTATATTAAGTATTAAATCGTTTAAAATCCTCCCGATTATACGATGAAAATAAGCTGTAAAGTTAATAAACCTTATAGGTATATTAATATACTTAAATAATCTTAAAGGTATTACGAAAATAATTAAATTTTTATTAACCGGGACTAATATAACCTGATCGTAACTTTAAAAGAAATTTACTAAAATAATTAAGGAGTATATAATAAAATCCGCGGAAAATTCGTCGTAATTCTTTAGTATAAAGGCGTTTCGTAAGGTAATAGCGTTTAACTTTGTTATAAAGTTAATTAATCGTAATTTACCATCTTTCTTTTACATAAAGAACTAAATGTTTTTGTATGCGGTATAAAATTGTTCGAATATTCTTTTTGGTATTTGTATTCATAATACCTTGATTAATATATTTTTAAAATTAGCCGGCATAATTATACCCTTAGTTTATTACGTTTTATAAGGGATTATTCGGATCTTATAATTTGGTACGATACTGGATTTAATTTTGCTATATTTTTACTAATCTTAGGTTAAGGTAATCTTTTTACGGAATAACATCTTTTTAAAAAAAGCTTTTTCCGTACGGGTAAATTTATTACCTAATTAATTAAAAATAACGTTAGCCCTTTTTTTTATAAGTCGGGTCTTTCGCGGTATGGTAATGAATTTAAAAAATAAGGCAATTAATGGAATATCAGGTTCGTCAGGTTTTTTTTCGCTTTAATTAATAATTCGCTAAACCTTTTTAAGCTTTTTAATCTTTTAGTTTAGGTTTTTAAAGGGTATTAATTTATCGGGTAGTATATTATCGACAGGAACTACCTTTTTTTATTTCGGCTTATATATCGTATTAATTTGTACGGTATGGTTTTTGTTGACTTTTTTTCGTATCTTTTCTTATAAAATTCCGTATAGGACGTATATAAGTTTTTTATCGTTAAATTATCCTAGTACCGTATTTTTAAGCTTTAGCTTATCTTTTATGGCTTTTTAAACAATTATCGGATCTTAATTAATATAAATATTATTAATTGAGAAGATATACGAGCCTATAACGTATTTATTTGTTTTTTCGTTTATAAGCTTGCTTTCGCCAGTAAAACGGCTTATAGGTTTACCGGCTTTTTTTTTGGCTTTTCTTTAATACGGATGTTGCGAATAATTTTTTTAATTAGGATTAACGGGATAATAAATTTTATCGGATTAAACTTTAAGGTTCCTTTTATTATTTCCGGATTTATATTAAGTATTATTTTCGATTTGGCCATAAAATTAAGTTTAAATATTAACGGTTGTACGGCGAAATAATCGTTAACAACAAATATAAGGATAATAATTAATCGGCCAGTTAGCTAGATAGGTACTTCGATAATATTTTCGAATAAAATCCTTCTTTGCGAATTAAAGCTTATAAATAATATTCGTATTTATCGTATTATTAATTTATATCGTTTAACGTATAAGGCGATAATAACGTTCGATTCGGTTTTTATATTGATAACTTTATTAATTAGGTTTTCGCCGCTTTTATAGCTTATCTTAATTATAAATCTAAATAACGGGGTAATATATTTAGCCGGATTATATTGTTATATCGATAAGATTTTTACTTTTTGTTAAATCTTTAATTTATACCCGATGTTTATAATTAAAATTTTAGGGATTTTTTTCGTTTCTGGAAATTCGGATCTTTTTATTTTAACTTCGGTTATTTTAATCGTTTTTTTACTTTTACGACTAAATGCTTTTAAAATTTTAATAGCCATAAAATTCTTAAAAACTTTACCGAAATTTGAATAAACTTTTATTAATTCCGATTAAATAATTTCGAACTTTTTTTTTAAAGTTTTTGCGGATTTCTTTTCCCCCAAATCTTAATAATATGTTCGTCGATTAATCCTTTATAATTAAAAGTATTATTAATTTGAATAATATTATTTGTTTACGTAATAATTAATATTTAAATTATATTATTTGTTTAAATTACGTTATTTACTTAAACGGTTAGTTCGATATTATAAAACAAAAGTTTATCGTATATTAAATTATTATTATCGGTTTTATTTTTTTTCGTTCTGTTATTAATTTTTTCTTTTCTTTTTTTAATGCGTTTAGCTATTATAACGTTAATAAGTACGGTAGGTTGATTAAAGTCGTTGACTTTTAAGGTACGGATTTCCTTTAAATATCGGGTATTTTTATTTTCGATAAAGTTATTTTATAGCTAATTACGTAAAGGTACTTTTTTATAAAACGGCTTTCCGTCTTTTCCGATAAAATAAGTTATATTAATTTTAATTATACGGTTTTAATTAATAATAAAATCCTATTAAGACGGTTTTAAAATTTGTATAAGTTTCGGAAAATTAGTAAAAATAATTAAGGTATTATCCGAATTAACTTTAAACGATTTTTTGCTTCCATAAATATCGTCTCGCCGATCAAAATATTACATTTTTTCCTTAAAGCGACTAGAAAAGCCCGGTAAGTTATGGATTTATTTTAAAACTTTTTTTTAAATCGGAATTTGCTGGTCGATAACTTGATTTTTAAGAACTTAAAGAAATTGTATTATGCTTAACGTAATTCGATTATTAGGTATTTTTAAATAAATCGTATATCCGTTATCGTTAAGTAAAATTAATTCCGTACTTTTTATGTTTTTAAATAAACGGTATTTATTTATATTATGTTTAAATTTTAAATAAAATTAATAAGTACCATAATTAAAACCGTTATATCGTTTTTTTCGATTTAGGTAATTATTTCGATAATTTCTATAACTTCGGTAATTATTTCGGTTATAGTAAAAACTTAATCGAGTAAAATTATCTAGCTGAAAACTTATTATATTAATCGAAAAATTAATATTATAATTACGAATTTAAGATACTTTTTATTCTGGCGGAACGTAATATTGTAAATTTTAGGCAGCTTTTTGGTTACGTATTTTTTTAAAAAAGCTTTTAAATTTTAAATTTGTCGAACTTAAGTAATTTTCAAGTCTTATAATATATTCGTAATTTTGGATACCTAATTAGTCCTGTTTGCTGGTATTTATCGCGGTCGAAAGTTTCCTTATCGTTATTATTTAAATTATTAAGTTAAATAAAGCCGGTCGGTATCTTTATAATCGATATTAAAACGGACGTTTTTTTATTATCGGTTATAGCCTTTATATTTAAATAATTTAACCTTCTTAAAAGTTTAATTTTTAATTAGTATTAACGTATTATCGTAATTTATCGTATATAAATTTTCGAATTTTATAAAAAAATTATTAAAAACCTTTTTAAGATAACCGGTAAATAATTCTTTTAGTAGGCTTTCCGTATATTTGTGCTTATTAACTATCTTTTTTTTTAATTTGAATTTTTTCAAGATATTTCCTATTTTGGTAGCATACTTTAAATAATATTTATGAACTTGATTAAATTTATTACGTTAAATTTATTTCGTTAAAACTTTTATTAATTTTTAACAATCCGGATTTATTTTAGGTTTTATAACTTAAACGTTTTTAAAATAACCTTAATAATATCGTCTTATTTAGTAAATCCTTTAATAATAACCTTAATTCGGTTCTTTATAATATTATTATCCGTTTAAAAAAGTAACTTAACGATTATTTTAAACTTTATTAGCTTATATTTCTTAAATAATTTGCTAATTCTTTTAAGTTAATGTATAGCTTTAGTTTTAAAAAAACGAAAATCCGGAAAAGTAAATAAATCCGGGAAAACTATTAAAAACGAAATCCGGTTCATAAAATCCATTAAAAAGCCGTATTTTTATTAATTAATTTATTTAAAAGGTATAACGTTTAATATTAATACCGTAAATCTTATAAATAATTTTAAAGATTCGTAAAGTTATATAATTCTTTATCTTTATAAAGTTTTAATCGAAATTTTAGGAATTATTTAAAACCTTAAATTTCGTATAAGTTTTAAAGATTTAATCGGATTATTTAAGCGCTTCTTTTTATTAACTCTATTTTCGTAAGGGTTTTTTATTAACCGGTATTAAATAATAATATTTAAAGCAAAACTTTAATTTCTTTTTAAAATAAGGAATTCCGGTATAAATAAAAGGCCTTATTATCGTTTAGCTTAAATAATAATTTTAAAAAGTTTTAACGGACTTTTAATAAATTTATTAAAACTTATCTTAAATTAATTAAATTTATTAATTTCAAAATTATTCAGGTTTTAAAATACCGGGTTAACGGGAATATGTTTAGGTATAAGGTAAATAATTATCCGTAATATTTATCTTAAATATATTTTCCCTTTTTTTTATAAAAAGAAAATAACCTTTTTTTTTATTTACCATAACGGTTTTATTTTAATTAACATATCGTTTCTGGCTTATATTAAACTGGGCCTTTTTTAACTTACTTATTAATATTTTTATTACTAATTTAAATATTTTAATATTAAGGTTAATTAAAAATAACAGGTTCCAAATAATACCTCTTAATAATAACCAAATAAAATATTATTCGATTAACGTTAATAAAGTTTAAAATGTATTATTTTCTTTTTCCTAATTTTCGTATTATATTAAAGGATATTAATCCTTTTTCGTGCTTTTTTCTTTCGTCCGTAATATTAATAATTTTATAACCTTAATTCTTTTCTTATTTAAATTCGTAATTTATTTTATATCGTTAATTTTATTATCGGTCCCATTATTTAATTAATTAAAATCCAAATAATTACGTCGCCAGCGACGTAATTATAACTTTAATAATTTTAATCCAAAATATTTCGTAATTTTAATTTTATTACGTTAATATTTACATAATATAATTTATTTTTTAAATTACGTAATCGGTTTAAAATTTAAGTAATTAATCCATATTCCGAAACCGGTTATTTTCCGCGTTTATGCTTTTTTATCGTTTTCCGAATAAAACCGTATCTTAAAATAAGGTATCGTAATCTTAATTTAGCAGCTTTTTTATTAATCGTAAAAAATAAGACGGCTTTATAAATTAATTAACTACTATAAATATGCTGTTATGATATAGGCCTGTAGCTGGGTTTTCTTAATAATGGAAGATTAGTAATAAAATTGAAAGTAATTAAAATCTATAGTTATTTTACGATTGATGATAATTATAGTTTTCCGTATAGCTTACGGTGTTAAGTCTTTGCCTTATCATATATATAGTATTATCATCCTGTTCTTTTTTATTATTAAATTTATTATAAAAAAAGTAATAAGCACGTTATAATCGTTTTAGAGTTTTATGAACCTTTAGGTGTCTATGTAATTAATATTTATATATATTTCGTATTAATATTTTCTAATATTCCTTTAAAGTTTCGGTCTTTCTTTTTATTTTTTAGTCCTTAAATAAGCTGTCATTATATTCCTGGACTTTCTAGTATAAATTAACGGATCCTACTTTAATCGTTGTTATTTATCTTAATTATAAGGATTCGTTTGACGTAGTATTAAAAATTTAATAATCAACCTTTATTATTCTTTTTACGTTTATTTTTTAATTTAACGTGCTTGCTTTATTATTTTCTCATTTCTTTTAATAAATAACAACGAAGTCGTATCTTGTTAATTCTCTTACGTAACTTAATTATCGTTTTATTAATTCATTGATAATGGTAAAGCGAGTAAGGTTTTAATACTTCGTATATATTCTAATTTGCTGAAGGTTTTAACGATAATTATAAATTCTTTATTAAGATTGTCGTAATTTAATTTTGTTCTTTTTAATTTATAGTAGTAAAAGGCGATAAGGTCTGAGTTCTCTTAATTATTACGGTATTTAATTATTACGTTTAAAGCGTAATCCGAAGCGTCGGTTTTAAGCTTAACTGAGCGGCTTGGGTTATATATAATTAATATTAACTTATTAATAATTACGTTCTTAATCTTCTAAAACATTTTCTTTTTTTACTTTTTTTTTTAATATTTACTAAAACTCATTTTCTTTATTATTAACTTTGATAATGATATAACTATTTTGTTAAAGTATTAAATAAACTTTTTGTAATGGTTAGCGAATTTTAAAACAAAGTTTCTACTTATTTAATTATAATAGGCATTTCTTACTTGTATATAGTCGCAAATCTTTTAAGATCTATTTTAATATATCCTAAGGTAATAATATGTCCTATAAGTTCTGTTTTTTTGCGTCTGGAATTGAGTTTTTTCCGTATTAACTAATAGGTTTACGTTATATACGGCTTAAAAAACTTTATAAACGTGTTTTGCATATTCTTTTTGTTTTTTCGAGTAAATGTGAATGTTATTAAGGTAATAAATAACGAAGATATTTAAATACTTTGTAAGTATATAGTTAATCATCTGCTGGAAGGTTATTAGTACGTTCGTAAGTCCGAAAAGTATAATAAGGTATTTTAAGAGTCTGTATTTTATTTTAAAGGCTATTCTCGATTTATATTTTAATTTCCTACATATTTAATTATGTTCTTTTTAAAATTTAAGTTCGTGAACTATTTTGCTTTATAAAAGTCGTTTTTTATTTTATTGATTAAGGGGAACGGCGTTTTATTTCTAGTTATTGTATGGTTTAATTGTGGATAGTGAATAATTAGGCCTAATTTCCAGATTTTCTTTTACATAAAAAATACAAGATATCCGGTTAATAAGTTAAAATATCGTCTGTAACCTTTTAAGTTTATTTTGAAGGTATTTTCGTAATGCTTACAATTTTATTTTATTAAATATATCAATTAGGTAAAATCCGATTTATATTCTTTTCTTAAGAATTATTTTGTCGTTTTATTTATTATATTCTAGTAGTTTCGTTTTAACTTTTCTTTTTTTCAAAATCATTGTTGTATTTGTGGTATTATAACGGTACGTTAGTTATTAATTTAGTTTACGGTTAACATTATAGGTAACTCTTTATTTTTCGTAACCTTCTTTTAATGGTAGTGATAATACGTTATATTTTTATAGTACCTTTAACTTTCTTTTCATGTTTTATTTTTATCAGTGGTAAAGTCTTTATCGTATTTTTATATTTATATTCGTTGTTATTTTCGCTAAAATATTAAAGTCTTTTCGTATTTTGCTTTTTTCTTTTGTTAAGAGATTATAAAGTGAACTTTATTTAGTTTATTACTTAATCGATTCAAAGGTCACTGTGATATAATTATAGTTTTCCTAAAATTACGTCGTAATTTCTAAGCGGAATAATATTAAAGTTTATTATTTAGTTTTATTTTAAAAACAATTTCGGAGTGAATAAATTTATGGGTAATTCTTTTATTATTATAAGTAAATGTTTAGCTTCTTACCTATTCGGCGATATAAGATTTTCCTATTTCTTTTATAATAGTTTAATTTAGTTAATTATATTTAGCATAATATAATTATTCTTTATTTTTTCTTAGTTATAAATATAGTAAATTCATATATTTTAATCCGTAGTTATAAAGTAATAAGTTTATTTTCGCCTTTTATTATCACATCTAAAGTTTTATAAGGAAGGTGTGTTAACCTTTTCAGGTTTTATTATTTTACGGCTTTTTAATAAGTGGCGTTTATTCTTTAAAATAGTCATTTGACGTTTTGATACGTTTTTAATCTTATTAATTAAGGGCCTGTATGTGACCACTGATCGGTTTAACCAACTATTAAACCTAGTCGTACAGTTTATGTTGGTAGTAGTATCGTGTGAAACTGAGCAATAAGATATGCGACAGTCACATCTGGTAATAGCAGATTGTCAAAGGTAATCTGGGTAACCAAGTTATATTACAAGCTCGTGATATCTATCCTTCGGTAATAACGACCGTATATATCCTTATTTTAGCTTCAGGGCCTTAAGTAACTTAAGCCCTTAAGGTTAGTAAACTCTTTAAGCTTTCCTTGGCCTAAGATGCTAAACAGGATGAAACCTTTACGCTAATCACGTAACGCTTTGGCTTGGGTCGGAATTAACCTTCCAAAACTCCGACCGTTTATGCAAAAGCTAAAAGAGTTAGGTTATAATACGATTTCCCCTTTTCTAGGATCTTTATCCTCAAAGATCGCTTATTTATTTATTGGTTAAGGTAAACAACTTTTTTCTTTCATATTTATTATGTCAGGTCGCATTAAAAAGTTTCGTTCTTGTAAACGTACTAACCCCTTAATTCTTTTAAAACGTATAAAGCATCTTAATTTCGATATACCTTTTTATTCCCGTTATGAAAAAGAAGGTGTAAACTGCGAGATTACTTATAATTCCGCAAAATGCGCGCGGTGCGTTTATTATGGTAGTCCTTATAACGTTTTGAGGCTATTAGAAATAGAATACCAAAAGCTTTTTAATAAAAACGATCCTTTGAAGAGTGAAAAGGAGCAAACCCGAGAGGCATTGTAGGTTGCTGCCAATAAACTCGACCGTCTGCAGAAATAAAGACGGTTCCTTCGTCGTCGGGGTATCGAGATGCTTCGTTGTAGCATTAAAGGTACGGAGGTTATGGAGGAGTTTGAGAGTTTAGAGGAGGAACAAAAAATATTAGAAGCTGAAGTGGCTGTATCGGCCGCAGGAGTGGCTAATTGGCTTTTATTAGTGCTTCTGGCGTTGTTAGTGGAAGCTTTTCAGAAGGCGCTAGGCGCTTATCAGGTTTCTAGCTGGCTCCTAGGTGTTCTCGGAGTCTGCGTAGTTCTTCCACTTGATCAGGTATTCGGTAAGTCCATCTCGTTTTCGTGTATCCGAAATTCTTTTCGCTTTATATGTTGAAGCATCCTTTTTTGCTTTTTTTTTTCTTCATACCCTGTGTTAACTTTGATGGTATTTACTACTAACTTAAGTAAGAAAATATAAAAAACGAGAAAAAGTTTGAATTTGGACAGTAGTTTTAATTAGTAATTATTTTCTGAGATTTTCTTAGTAATCTTATATAAGCCGATATATTTAAAATTAAGTTTTCCATTTAACCGTTTAGTTGAAATATTTTTGATAGCTTGGTAACCCGTTTCTCTTTCTTGAAAGGTTGGTTTTCATTAACCTTTTTTTGTTATAATATCTTTTTATCTAGTTGCGTACGAATTTAAGTTTTATATTTATTTCTGCGTATAGTTGTTTAGGTTTTTTTAATACAAGGATTACTTTGATATTAATACGTTCCTTTTTCTATGCGTCTCTAAAGAACTTTGGTATAAAATTAAAGTTAGCATTTATTAAAGTTGTTTCAGTACTTTTATCTTAATTAGTATTATAAGTTGATTATTTAATAGGTAGTTTATGAATTTAATCGTTTTGTTCGTAACTAATATAACGTGGTCACTAGGTTTTTAATATTTAATTAGTTTCTTTACTCTATCCGTTGATTTAATATTTAAAGATATTAAATAATTTATAATGTAAATAAAATTATACTGTAAGTCTTTACCAAAACGTCGAAATAAATATTATTTCTTTATTTAAAATGATTTTTGTTAATAACTTATACATTCTTAAAATAGATTTTTAAAACATATAAATTGATTATTTTGCATTTATATTTTCATTATATAATAAGAAATAAGACGATTTATCAAATCGGTTAACGATTATAAAGATGTTATCGTAATATATGGCCGTAACTGTGTTTTTTAATAATGGAAGTTTAGTGATAAAACTAAAAGTGATCGAACTTTATAGTCGTTGTGGGATTAATAATAGCTGTACTTCTCCATATAGTTTATGTCGTCGAGCATTTAGTTTGTTCCATCTATGGTATTATTATTGTACCTTTTTTATTATTAATTTCATTTTAAGAAAATAATAAGTAGCTTATAATTGTTTTAAGGTTTTGTAAATCTCCGAGTATTTATATAACTAATATTCGTATATATCTTGTCTTATTATTTCCTGGTATTTCTTTAAAGCTTGAATTCTTTCAATTTTTAATTTTTAAGGAAGCTTTTATTATATTTCTAAATTTCCTGGTATAAATTAAACGGTATTACTTTAATCGTTATTATTTATCGTAGTTGTAAGTCTCCTTTTAGCGTAATATCGAAGATTTAATAATTAACCTTAATTATTTTTTCCTTTAAGATTGGTTTTTAATTAAAGACGTTTAATTTAATAGATGATAATAAAGTTATATTTTACTGGTTTTTCAGCATAACTGTTATGACCTAGCGGTCTTGGCTGCAATACAAACAGTCGGACCTCCAGGGAGTCAACTCCGACCTAGGTCCAGATGTCACGTGACTGGCTCAAAGGACTCAACAATCCCCATTGGTCCAAGGGCCTTGAGCCAGTTGAGCTATGAAAGGGCTCAAGGGGACTCAAGAGGACTCAACTAACAAATGGTTTTGAGCCGCTTGAGCACCTTGAGCCAAGACGAGGATATATACGCTCATTACCTCTCGTATTTTATATAGATCACCAGCTTGTAATACAACTTGGTTACCCAGATTATCATTAACAATCTGCTATTACCAGACGTGACTATTGAACACCTCATTGCTCAGTTTCCTACAGCACTACTGCTAACATAAACCGTACGACTAGGTTTAATAGTTGGTTAAACCCTTTAGCCGTCATAGGAACGTAATTATCATCCTGTGAGTTTTCTGGTAATGGTAAAGCGAGTAAGGATTTTATGATCCGTATATACTTTAACGTCGTAAAGGTTTCCTTTAAGACAATATTTAAATTTTTGAAAAATCTTAATAACGGCTATAAACTTTTGGTCGGGAATGCCGTAATTTATTTAAAACTTATAGCAGTAAAAGGCGATAAAATGTAAATTACCTGAATTATTATAGTATGCGGTTATTACGTTTTAAACGTAATCCGAGATATCGGTTTTAAATTTAACTGGGCGGCTTGAGTCGTATATGATTAGTGGTAGTTCGTTAATAATTACCTTTTAATTTTCTAAAAAACCTTTTCCGTTTTTATTATTTAAAGGAATTTATTCCCTTTTTCTGTAAGGTTCGATAATAATGTAGCTATTTTGCTAAAGTACCGAATAAACGTTTTATAATAATTAAAAAATTCGAGGAAAGTTTATATTTTCTTAATTATAGTAGGTGGTTTTTATTTTTATAATGCCGCGATTTCTTTAAGGTTCATTTTGATATATCCTGCTTGATAATATATTTTAAAACTTTCATTTTCTATTTGTGGAATTGGTTTTTTTGTCCAGTAATTAATAAGTTAGCTTTGTGTAAGGTGTAAAGAATTATCTAAAAGTGTTTTATATACAGTAATGCGCCAAAAGTATCCGTGCACCCCACCAATCCACTCCGCTCTTAATTAAACTATATAACTTCACGTATTAATTTCTTTGCTAATTAAAGGTTAATATGCAAATGTTATATATCGTTATGAAGCTTTGAATCTGGGTTTTAATATTTTGTATATTACCCGGAAGCCTGATATACGGCTTTTAATCTTTTACGTAATAACTTAATAAGCTTAGATATAAAGCCGAAATCGATTTGCAATTACGTATTTTTAATTATTTTAAACGTACGTTGGCGATCTTTTTCGTTATTAAGTAAATAGCCGAATTCGGGCTTAATTTTATAAATCCCGTTCTTTAAAGCGCGCTAAACGTATTCGATTAAGTTTAAATCGGGCGAATACGAAGGATATTCGATTACCTATATACAGTAGCTTTCGAAGAACCTTTTTACGACGCCATCTTTGTATATTAAAGCGTTATTTTGTATAAAAGGATCGCCAGCTTTATATAACGGAAGTAAGCTTTGTTTGAGGATTTTATAATAATGCCTAGAAGTTACCTTGCCGTCCGGTAAGTCCGGATCTTCTTCGTAAAGGACGATAGGATTAAAACCGCCTTTACCGTTACGTTACTATATTATTCCTTATACCATAATGGATACCGGGGGTTTTCTATGACTTTGGGGGTTGATAAGGTTCTTCCGGTAACGTTTTAACGCAAAACGAAGTATTTATTGCCCGGGACGTCCGGGAACGTTTTGTATCGTACATTTGTCGGAAAATAGGGCTAGCAAAAGCTTGCGTAAGTTATCCCGTTTGAAAGTTTCTGTTGCGAAACTTAATTTTTTGCGAGCGTCGTTAGCGGTAAGCTTAACTTTTTTCGCTGCGCGCCATTTCCTTAACGCGAACGTTCGGAAAACCCGTTTTATCGTCGTACGACTTAAATTCGAGGCCGCTTTTTTTTGGAGCTTACGATACGTATCCCGGGGGTGCCGACGACCTAGCTGATATAAATGTAAAGTTAGACAACCTTTAATAATAGGTGGCCGCCTCGAACGAGGTAAGTTATGTACCGTTTTGTAAGTTTTAAAGCGTTAAAGTTGTTTTACAACCTTTTACCGGTCGGTGTTTACCGTTTTGGCCACCCGGCCTTAGGTTGTACCCGTAGCCATAGCGCCAATTATAAAGGCACGAATTTCCGGAGAGAACTTCTGGTAAGGCCGGCAATTAGCGGTTAAAATGCGACCCGCCTCGTCTAAATTCAAGTTGTGGTTATAAAGTTATTAAAGAGTGTATTAATGAAGGTTAGGAAGTGTGGTGGGATTAAAGGTGGGGATGTCCGGAGGTGCACGGATACTTTTGGCGCATTACTGTATTTTTCTATTTTTAAGTAGGTGAAAATATTATTAAGGTAATAAATAACGAAGATATCCAGATACTTTTTAAGTATATTGTTAAGTATTTGCTGAAAGGTTGCTGTTACGTCCGTAAGTCCGAATGGTATAACGAGGTATTTAAAAACTTCGTACTTCGTTTTAAAGGTTTTTTTTTATTCGTGTTTTGGTTTGATGCAAATTTAGTTATATTCTTTTTAAGATTTAGGCTTGTAACTTAATTTACTTTATGAAGGCGGTTTTTTATTCTATTAATAAAAAGTAATAGCGTTTCATTTTTAATCTTAATATTATTTAACTGTTTGTAATCGATAATTAAACGTAGCTTTTCGTTTTTCCTTGCTATAAAGAATATAAGATCTCCGGTAAATAAAGTAAAGTGTCGTATATAACCTTTTTTAAGCTTAGTTATAAGGTAGTTACGTAACGCCTATAATTTTATTTCGTTAAGGTTATAAATCGGGTAAAATCTGGGCGATGTTCCTTTTTTTAAGAATTATCTAATAGTTTTATTCGTTATATTTTAGTAATTTCTGTTTAAATTCCTTTCAGAATAATCGTTTATATTTATGATATTTATAAAGATACTTTGGTTATTCTTTTAGCTTTAAGGCTTTATGCTAAAGCTGGTCGTTTATTTTTCGTAACTTTGTTTTGATAATAATAATAATACGTTATATTTTCTATAGTATTTTTGTTTTTGTAAGTTTTATTTTTATATGTGGTGAGGCTTTTATCGTATCTTAATATCTGTATCCGTTGTTACTTTTAATCGAGTATTAACATCTTTTCGCATCTTATTTTTTATCACAGGGGTGTAAAGCGAACTTTACTTGGTTAGTTATTTAATCGATTCAGGGGTTATACTAATATATTTATAGTTTTCCGAAAATTATATTACAGTTTTTTATCGGAACGATATCGAAGTTCGTTATTTGGTTTCGTTCTTTAACGAAGATTTCGAAGTAATTAATTTCGCAGGTAATCTTTTTGTTATCGCAAGTAAATCTTTAACTTTTTTTCGTTTTCGGTGATGTAAAGTTTTATCTTTTTTATAATAATCGAAGATAATTATATCTGTCGTAATATAATCAACTCCTTTTATTTTGTAATCTATACATATAGTAAATTAATATATTCTAATTCGTATTTATAAGGTAATAGGATTATTTTCGACTTTTATTATCAGCTTTTAAAAAGTTCCTATTAACCTTTTAAGCTTTATTATTTTGCGGCTTTTTTATAAGTAGCTTTTGCCTCTTGAATCGGTTTTAGCGCCTTAATACGCTATTAATTTTATTAGGTAAATACTTACAATTCTTTTAATTATTTTTTCTATCAGCGTAAAGTAACTTCGAATCCAAAACCTTACGTTTAAAAGTCTTCTTTATTAATGTATTTTGGTTCAGGGATTTTCTATCCCTTTTACCGTGCCTGGAATTGGGTATCGTATTATCTTATTTTTCTGTCTTTTTTTAGATTTTATCCTTAATCTTTTATCGTTCGTCTGAGTCGTCCGTAAAAGTTAATCGGAAGTTTAAGTTATTAATTATTTTCAGAGATACCTTTATAACTATATAGTAGATCTATTTCTTTTACGTTTTGTGATCTTATTGTCTGAAATGGTATATAAGATCTTTATTAAAGTAATTTATTTTGATTAACTTATTGTTACCGTGATAACGTCGATAGTCTCTTAAAAGGCGTATATTTTTAGGTGTCCCTATTATCGTTAATCCTCAAGATCTTTTCCGGTTTGGGTATAGAAGTCGAATTTTAAGTTACATATTTATTCAAGTCGTTTTTCGATATAATTACTTTTTTTTATGTATTTGAAGTAACAGGTACGTTTATAATAAATAGTACAAAGCTTTTTATATTAATTTTCTTATTCTGGTACTACGGTTTTATCTTGGGCTTAGGCTTTCTTAATTTATCTGTTTAGTTCTAATTATTCGTACCGTTATCGCCGTTTTTCGTATAATCGAGAAAGTAGCGTATTTTTAATAAACCTTTTCCATTTATCATATTTTTACAAATATTAAGTTATTATAGGTTCTATAATAAGGGCTCGTTATTCCTAGATAGCTATCTAAGATAGCTTTTTTACTTTTATAATTTTTATTATATTACATTTAAAACGTTATAGCTATTTTTAACTTGGATTATGTTAATTAATTTATTATTACTACCTTAATTATTTCGTAAAGGCTTTTAAGAAACTCGCGTTTAAGTACTTTATTATTATTTCTTAGCTTCCTATATTAATATGTTTTATATTTTATTTTATTATAGTTATAATATTTAATAATATCGGGGATGCGTTATTAAATCTCGTCTAACCTTATGCGTCCTGGTATCGTTGTATCAATTATAAAATGTAAATATTTCTCTTAATTACCCTTTAAATATCCGGATTTAAGGATATGTTTTCTTTTTTTGCTTTATTTATCGTTCGTATTATTGGTTGCCAATTTTAATTGCCTAATTAACATGTTCGTCGAAGGTAAGTAATCTTTTAACACGAATTATTTTATATTTAACGGTTTTCCTTATATTTTGATAAAAACTATTTATTAAAGTTTTATTATCAATTTATCCAGTACGCGATAACGTTTATTTGAAAAATCCGTCATATTTTCATATTAGGTCTTTTTAAATGAATTAGAGTATATTTTATCCGGGTTTTCGTTTTTCGTTAGAGTTTTTATATATGTTTTTAACTTTTATTCGAAATAGAACTAATGTTTAAAAAAGTTATTAATAGTTTCTTTGTTTATTATCTTTTATTCTTTCAGGTAATTTCGTAAGGTAATTTGAACCATCTTAGGGCCTTTCTCTTAATGCGTCCGGTAATAGCAATAATTCTATCAGCTTCGTCGACCAAGGAATTCCAGTTAAAGTAAAAGTAGGACTTGGTTTAAGTTAAGAAAGGTTATATATTTTTAATACTATTAAAAGGTTTTAAAGCCTTAGTATTTTACTTAGATGTTATGGTAGGTTAAACCCTAAGTTATTCGTTTGCTCTTTTTAATTTTCGAACCTTTTACGTCATAGTAATTACCGCGTCTTTTAATTTTTAAAAGTAGGTTCCTTAAAGGTAATTGCAGGTTGCTTGCCGCTAAACATAATATCGGGCATATTATTTAAAGTTTGATAATATTACTAAATAAAAGCTTATAGTGTATAACTGTTAATCGGTTTAATTAATTATTAAGCTTCATCGTATAGTTTATATTAGCCGTAATATCGTAGAAAATTAAGTAATAACGAGCGTATATATCCTTGTTTTGGCTTAAGGGGTTTAAATGGCTCAAGCTCTTAATGTTGGTAACCCTTTTGAGCTCGTTACGTAACGTCTTGACTTGGGTCGGGGCTGACCTTCCAAAACTCTGACAGTTTATGCAAGAGCCAAGATTGGTAGGTTATAATACTGTAACTATTTCAATTATTTTTCGCGTCTGTGTATCTAACTTTTAAATTCAAGGATTTACGGTTAAAAGTCTTTTTTATCAATATATTTTAGTTCGGAGTTTTCTTGCTTTTCTTATTATATCTGGAATTAGGCGTTATATTACTTTACAGTCTTATTTCGTTTTTAAGTTTCTTTTGAATTTTTCGTGATTCGTTTAAATTCTTTATATAGGCTAGCCGAAAGGTTAAGTTCTTAATTATTTTTAAAAACCTCCTTATAACCGTTTAGTAAATTTCTTTATTTTTTTGCTTTATGGTTATACTATCCGAAATAGTATATAGGATTCTTGTTAGGGCAGCTTTTCTTCCAGGCCAACTTGCCGCTACCGTAATGACGTTAATAGTATCTTGTAACGCGTATTTTCGTAATCTTTGTTACTTTTTCTAATCCTTAAGATTTGTTCCGATTTTGTTCCGGAAAGTAAATTTTTGGTTATATATCAGCGTAATTCGTCTTTCGATATATTTTTATTTTTGCAAATGTTTAGGGTTATAGATGCGCTTATAATGAATAATATAAACTTTTCCGTCTCGGTTTAGTTATTTTAATAATTAGGCTTCGTTTTAGCTTTAGTATTTCCTAATTTATGTATTTAATTTTGATTGTTTGTACCCTTATTACAATTTTTATTAAGAACGGTGAAGTAGTTTATCCTTTATAAGCTCCTTTTATCCGTCGCATTCCTTTAGCCACTGGGTTACAGTAGGTTCTATAGTTAGAGTTCGTTGTTTCTGGATAGCTGCCTAAAACAGTTTCTTTGACTTTTATAATCCCTATTATATTATTTTAGGGAAATTATAATCGTTTTTCGTTTTGATTATATTAATCGATTTGTTATTACTTTTGCTATATCGGGCTGGTCCTTATGAAATGAGTATTTAGATGATTTGTTATTATTTTTTGACTTTTTTGTATTAATAGGCCTTATGCTATATCTTGTTGTAATTATGGTACTGGATCTCGCGTCGGATTTGTTACTGTATTGCTCCTATCTCTATGGGTTTAAGTGCCGTTTTATAGATGTATTTATTTTTCGTAGCGTGCTAATGTTAGGAGAATGCCTTAGCTTGTTATTTTGCCGGTTTTTTAAAGCGTTAAGTCCTTGAAGCGTACTGTCGGTTATCGATTTAATTATTATAGCGATACAGTTCCTTAACCTTTTGAAGCGTTTTTTAAATAAATCTTTTTAGACTTTTTTTAAAAGTTATTAAAAAAAGTAGCTATTAACGTTTTTTATCCTTAGTTAATTTTTAAGGCTAACTGGACGAAGATGTTGCCGTATCCGGAAGCTGATCTTTTTTACCTTCGGTTTTTGATCTTGTTTTCGGTCTTAGTTTTTTCGTTTACTATTCCGAATACTGTTTTTTAATTTCTTTTAGAATTTTTATAATCCTTATAAATTGTTATAGTTGCTGCAGATTTCTATTTAGGTGGGTTGATAACGTATTTATAAAGGAGGGGCTTAAACTAAATAACCGCGTTTCCGGTTAGTTATTTGATAGCGAACTGGATTCGAAAGGTAGATATTCTAACTCTAATTAAAAAGTACTTAAAGTATGCGTGATATTTAATAAGAAATTGTTAAAGCTTAGTAATAATTCTGTTAAAAGGGTCGAGCTTCATAGACTTTAGAATTTCTCTGGCCTTTTTGCCGTAGGATGTTTAACCTCGGACCCCACATAATGAATTACCCTAACAATGAATAGCGGATTCTACCTAAACGCGCGATATATAAAAATCGATAGTTAATTAACAAAAATACGTAAAATAAAACTGTTGCCTATGTTAGAAAAATTGGTATTTATTTTATATCTGAAATTATGTACGGAATAATCCATCCACTTATCAACGTATAATAAATATAAAGAATAAAGTACAAATTAAATAATTAAAGAACGGTTTTAAAAATGAAAGGATAAATTAATATTGAAAGTTCGCTCTTATTTGTATAATTGAACTGTTGAAATTACGATTCTTAACGTTATTAGTCTAAAACACAGTTTATATATTAAATAAAACCTCTTTCTATTATCCTTGAATATATAACTTCCTTATTTTATGTGGCGTTAATAATATTTATCGTTAACGTTTAAAGTAGTTAATGCTTTACTTGATATATAGCTTTAAGCAATAACTAATTATAAAGGGCTCTTAATATTGATGATTATATTAATTAGTAGATAATTAAAGGAATTTAATTAAGTTAACAATAATTTACCTATGTGCTATATGAACTTTAGAATTAGTTTTAATAATATAAAAAACGAAATTACAGAAAAAGAAACAGAATAAAACTTAAATAACTAGTTATCTATTAAGCTTATATAATAGTATATAAAAAGTCCATTAACCTTTTGATGTAAAAATAATTTAGTTAATTATAACCGGTTATATATAACGTATCTTAAAATGTAAATATTATAGGTTTAATAACGCAATTAAAATAAATAATAACAGTTAAATAAGAGATAAATATTTACTTTAGTTTCTTAAATTATATTCCGGGTTATCATATATGGTTTCATATTTCGTTTAAAACTTTATAAGTTATATTTAATCTTTAACAATTTATACTATTAAAACGTAAACCTTATTTAAATCTCAATTAAATTAAAATATAAAATAGATATTAGATTAAACAGTATCGAAAAGGATAGCCTCGCATTTAGGCTTTAATATAGCCTTGTATAATAGGTTATTATAACTTCATAGTATTTTTATTTAATCATTTCGTACTATGCAATCTTTCCTTTATTTATATAGTATTTTAACTTAAATATGTCGATAAATAATTTTATAAATATCTTATAATATGAAATACATATTAATCTTTTCAATATAAGCCGCCGTTTTATTATATATACTTTTGTTAATTAATTATCAATTTTTATATATCGCGCGTTTAGGTGGAATACGCTATTCATTGTTAGGGTAATTCATGATGTGGGGTCCGAGGTTAAGTAGACTGAGCTGGTTAAGTTGGTTAATTTGGTTAAGCTAGCTAGAATGGTTATACGAGTTACTTTTTACTTATCTGTCTAGTTAATTTAATTTTTGGAGCCTTTAATTAGTTCCAGGTTTTCTTAAAAGTATTAATAGCTGCGGTTTTATTATTATTTAGTTATATAATTGCGTTGATTAATGAATTTAGTTATTATAACGCGTCCTTTTAGGAAATATTAGGTTAAGTGTTTTTATTTTCGGACTTTATGGTGTTATTTTCAAGCACCTAGAAAGTTGCTTTACGAGCGGGCTGTTTATTGCATAACATAATATCGGAGTTATTATTTAAAGTTTAATAATATTGTTAAATAAAAGCTTGTAAGGTATAACGGCTAGTCGTTTTAATTAATCCTGAAATTTAGCTGTACGGTTTATATTAGTAGTAATATCGTAGGAAATTAAGTAATAAGGTCTGTAATAACTATGTTTAATAATAACAGAAAATTAAAGATAATTAAGGTAAATAGGTTATATTATAAACGAAGTAATAAAAATATTTATATATTAGTCGTTTAGGGTAAACTTCTGCAGGTTAATAAATTTGAAAATAAACCTAATAGTCCCTTAAATTATTTAACTTGAGAATGATCTCCATAATCCCTTAGATTAATGTACGTGATTATACGTGACCTATTTTTGGAGAATCCTTGTCTTTTAACGGTTTATGGAGACGAAGAGGTGTTAGGTTATAACACCTTTCTAGAATAAGGCAAATACCCCCTTCACGTCCTACTCTCAAGTTGAAGCTAGCTCCAACTGCTTTCTTTATTTAAAAATTAATAACTTAACAATCACTTTAGTAATTTACTTCGATTTTAACCTCATCGTATTATTATATAATCAAGATTATCAGTATTATATTCTTTTTCCTTTTTTTCTTCGTTGTGAGCTTCATTTTATAGAATGATAAAGGGCGGTTTTTGCGGGTTACTCTTTAGCCCTACCTTTACTTCTCTGACGTTCTTTAACCGTACGAACTTTTAATTAAGATTAGTTTCGCCCTTTTTAAGCTTTTTCGGACCTGCCTTTTTAAGGGCTAAGGTTAATTAATTATTATGATTTTCGAAAGCGGTTAATTTGCTGGTAAAAATGTTAAGTACTTTGCTATTTTACGGAAAAGGAATCAACCGGTAGCTTTTTCGAGAGCTGGGTCGACCTTAATTAAGGCCTTTTTGAAAATCTTTAAATCCTTTAAACATTTAGGTATATTAAAAGTTATTAAAGCAATAAATTCGAAAAAGTCGAGCTATTATGGGATAGCAAACGACTTGGTAGCCTCTATATTTTCTGTACTGCTACTTTTCTTTATATAGGCTTTTTAAAGTTTTGTTCCGACTAATAGGTTATGTCTCTAAAATTTTAAAGCTTTGTTTAATAAATCGTAAACCTTTATAAATCTTTTCCAAGCTGTAACGAACATTTATAAAAAGTTCCTTTTGTTTATTATTTCCGAAAACCTTCCGTAATAGCGTTTCCGGAATTAAGAACGAAGCCTGTATTTTAAGATAGAAAAAATACCTATATTAAGCGGTTGCCATACGTGAGATAAATACAAAAGTAAAATAAAAAAAAGATTTCTATTAATTAAATAAGCTTATATAAATTCTTTATTTATATAATTATTATGACCGTCGATAATAAAAA
Source organism: Monosporascus ibericus (assembly GCA_004154915.1). Classification (NCBI taxonomy): domain Eukaryota; kingdom Fungi; phylum Ascomycota; class Sordariomycetes; order Xylariales; genus Monosporascus; species Monosporascus ibericus. Next base: position 74,998 of record QJNU01000116.1, on the reverse strand, counting down.
GCCGTTATTCTTTAAGGTTAGCAGGTTCCGTATGGAAGATAAATATTTCTTATGACTACTTTAACCCAATATCGGTATTAATCTAGTTATTTAAAGATGCCGTAAAGTATCAGTTTTTATATAATTAATTTTACGGATCAGAAAATTATTATTATTATATACTAACGGCGTTAAATATAATTACACGGAAGAAAAGCGCGCCGTTTGCATTAATATAGATTATAACCGATATTTACGTACGTTTAAAGGTATTCTTTAAAAGGATAAACTTTTTAAAGGCTTTACCGAATACGAAAAAACCTTTTCCTATACCTTTTATTATCCCGAATTCGTTTACGTTATATTTATTCCGAAAGTATATCATGCGTACTTTTGGTAAGATTAACCGGTCGCATAACATGTTATAAGTAGTCTTAATAATACCGTTTAAGCGTTAATAATCGATAACCCGGCTTTTAAAAGTTTTAGCTTCGTAGTAGCGTTAAAGAAATCGCGTTACCTGTTGTTTTTAAGCGTTCGCGGCTGCCAAACCTAATAAGGAGTCGTTACGTATACGTAGAAAATTAAGCATACGGAAGAACGTACTTAAACAGGCCCTAGGTAACCATCTATTTAGCTAAACAATTTTCCAGGACGTCGGTTATTTTCTGGCGATTCTTATTACATTCCTTCCGGGTTTGTATGCTTTTAATTTAGCGGCGAAGATAAGTACGTTGGACCTAATATACCTTAGAGGCCGTTCGGATAAACCTTTTATTTATAACCTTATTAATCGCCTTCATAGTACGTAATTAAGCAGGCGGCTCTATATTATTAGAATCGCGTAAATCTAAGGATCAAAGAAGTATGTTTCTTTTTCAAAGGAAACGTTGTTTGACGGAGATATATATTGTTAAAGTTGGGGTTAGTGCGTAAAGTGTCTCGAATCTTCGGTGGGGCGTGAAGGGGGTGGTGCGTAAAGGGGGTATTTGCCTTATATAAAGCCAATATATAAGAGTTATACCATATTCGTTCATTTAATTATTATAACTATTATTACAGTGGCATCTTCTGGTTATTAATAACCGTAACATGTTATACGAAGTGGTTAAGTATAATCTAGTAATGGTGATAACTAAGTCATTGTTAAAAAAAGTAAAAGTTCTTTTTTAAAAAGCCGCTTAAGTAACGATTTAAAAAAGAGCTAAATAATAGTTAACTATATTAAGGTAATGCCGTACCTTGAGAAAGGTCTTTATTGAGCTAATAGTTAGCAACTCATCCGATAAAGGCTTCGTCCTTATAAAGAGCTAAAAGTAAAATAATAACCCCTTTCCCTCTCCCCGGCGCGTACCTTCATACGAAAAGTTTTACAATAATAAAACGTCTTATGAAAAGTGGAAAAAACATAAAAGATAAGAGAAATAAAAAATAAAAGCTATTTTTAATAAAAAACAACTTACTACCTTAGTAACAACGGCTAAAAACAAAGAAGCTAAAACTTCACCTATCTAAAAACAGCATGCCAAATCAAATTTAAACAACCTTTACATATCTCTAAGCAATAACCTAAAAGATATCAAACGGAACGTTACAATACGAAAAAGCAAATATCTACAGGTAAAAAAAGAAGAGGAGGGAGGGAGAGGGAGGGTTAAAAAACTAAAGCTCTAGAAACGAAAAATAACAAAGTTGATAATGGAACTAAATAAAATAATATTTTAATTCTAAATATGTTTTAACTAACAAACTCGCGAAATACTAATATATAAACGAAAACAATCAAGGCGTTACAAAGCGCTTAACTTAAAATGCGAGCGAATGTCTCGAAAATAACTTCCATTATAATAATAAAAGCGACGTAAAAAAGATCAACCGCTTAAAAAAGAGAAATGAAGCCCAGAAGGTAATCTACTGAAAAGTTTAAAAACTGCGAACTCTTAAGAATCCGAAAAATAAAAAAAGTAAACCATCCAAAGAAAGAAATATGGCACGCAACGGCCCCGATAATTCTTATCTTTAAACCTATTTTAAAGTTCACTTAAAAATGTAATAAAAAACGTGACAGCTTCCCTACTAATTTATCCGGGTCTTTTAATAATTGAAATAATTTAAACAGAGCAAATATACTGTTAAAGGAAAAGAAATCCAAAAATAAAACTATTAAACTTCATTAAAAGAGCTTTAATTTTACGCTAAATTAAAAGAATGACCTACTTAATTAAGCTAATTAAGGGTTTAAAATAACGTACGAAATCTTATATTTAAAAAGATTAACTGTAAAAAAGGTATGAAATTAAAGGAATTAAATCAACTATGTCTCGCTAAAGCCATCGCTAAAACCTGTAAAAAGGTGCTCCTTAAGTTAATTATAAATAGCAAAAAAGAAACGAAAATATAAAACCGCTTTGAAAGATCTACTCTGTAATAAACAAACAAAAGTAAAGATCTCTCTCAAAGGAATTAAGCAAGCTCACATACGACGGTAAAAACCTAATATAATTAATCACTAATTTTCAAAAGATTCTTCGGTAAACTAAAGGCTATAATTTAAAACTCAGGATCATGTAAGGATACAGCTTCTAGGGGTCTGCGACTAGAGACCGACTAGCCGCCGACCCACCCATTAGCATAAATAACCATCTGGCAAGAAATGGAAGACGCCAGATAGAAGTAACCTAATACATTCACGTCTTGAAATTCACTCTGCGACTGATTGGCGACCACCTCGCTCTAGCATTCAGCTATCCCTTATCTTATAGATCAAAAATCATATCACTATGTTCCTTACAGCTATAAAGGACCACGCTAACGACCGGTGTAAAGCCATGTAATTAATGCTGCGTTAAACGAACTACTTATTTTAATACCTAATTAACGACTTTAATAAGTTTCATAAGCGTTCTAATAAAAAGAAAACGGGAAATCCTATAACCCTTAATAAAACAAGAACAAGGGCAATAATAATAAGAAAAACAAACCCGTATAAAATGAGAACGGAAACCCCCTTTACTTTAATCACGAGAAGTACTGGCACCTAACTAAAAACCACTCTAAGCCCCCCTTTAAAAGAAAAGATAAAAAGGGTAAAAAAGGGTAACGTTAGGAAGATAAGAATAACGACAATCAAAGTAACAGCTTTCGTAATACTTAAGGCAATAATTAAAACGAAAAGCAATTTATCCGTAAGGGATTAAAAACGTATATCGCTTTAATAAAGAAACATTTAACGCCTAAGCCGATAATCAACTTTAAAAACTTATATAATAGTATGACATTATAATGCCTGAATACCTTAAAGCAACTGTCGGAAAGGTAATTATAACTGTCGAATACGTTAACGCTATAATAATTAAATAGGCTAAAGCTATAGCAGTTAAACACGCTAAAATTATAGCGATCAAATGTACTAAATTTATAATAATCAAATGCGATAAAGCTTTAATAATTAAAACTCTTAAAATAACTATTATAAAAAGCGCTATACTTTTTAACATTCATTTATCTATAAGTAACAATAAAGATAAATTACTTTAGAACATAAAAGCGAACGTTAATATTACGAATAACATTAAGAATTTCGAAAAAGATATTATTCTAAATATCAATTTTAAGGGAATTTACATTATAACGGAAAGTGGGCTAATGCTAGCTACCTCCGTGGAGATAATAAAATAATCCTTAGAAAGTTCCCGAAAAGAAAATAACAAAAGATTAGTAAGATATACGCTACATATTCATAACTTTCTTTTAAAGGTATTCTTAAAAAGTATATATTATAAAAGAGGAGGTTACTTAAACAAAAACATCTTAATAAGCTGTAATAAGTCTGAATTAATAACGATTAATATACTTCGAAAGAGCTTTTTCTTATAGCTTTATAAAAAGCCGAAGCATATTATTATTACCTCGGAGTCTACGAACGACGAAAATTAGTAATATATTTAACGACTAAGAAAAGCATTCGGTCAAAAAGACAGCGATAACTTGAAGCGAATACTTATAAGCGCATTTAAGAATAGGGAAATCTATATACCGAACGAAATTATAACAGGATTTATCCTTTAGCACCACCGTCTTTGCCACTCGAATATTAAGCGATTAATTAACAATATTAAAAGATTTATAAGAATCAATATAAACCCCGAAGATATAAAACGTGCTCTTATATAACGTAAAACATATGTAAAATATAGAAGATGCCTCTACGAACTCTTAAAGGTAAGGGCTATAGGTAACAAAAGTCATATAGTATAATATAAGATCCGTTAAAATTATTAGCATCAAATATAAAACTTATTACAGCCTTATCATAAGTACCTTTTCGCGTTATAAAAAATTATTTAAAATTAAAAGCGAATTTAAATAAAGAGTACAGACTAATATCAGACAAATAACTAAACGTTTAGAAGTAATTCCACCTAATATATAACGGAAAAATAAAAAGAAATGTAAATTTTACGTCGAAACAGGAGCAGAGAATTCGGTATAGTAATTATTAAAAGTCTTTTCATTATAAAGGATATTAAATTAATAATTTACAATCTTTATAACTGATATTAGAACGGAATTATAAAAAGAGTATTTAATTCCTATAAAACGAGACTGTTACGATGGCGGCTTTAAGTCAGGTAGAACCAGTCTATTTTTATAGGATAGGGTTAGGACAAAACAGACTTTTATCCTTTTACTTACATAGATAAGAGCCGAAGGCCCTTATATGATATGAAAACTATAATCTATTAAGGGAGAGGATATAAGTAGTATAGGGGTGCTAGGCCAGTAAGCCTATATATGATAACTATCTCCACTTTTTTTATAATACTGGCCCGTCATTATATATGTAGAATAAACAAGCGTGGTAATATAATATGCATAATGTAGCGACGTAATTTTATTATTATAATTAGGGCAGTTTAAAATAGGTATTGTTTTATAGTTATAAATATTTAGGATCTTCTTAAATAGCCGCTTTATTTCGTATTTATATTTCTTTACGATTTACCTAGTTTCGTTTATCTTTAAGTATTACTGAATTGTTTTTCATCTTTCAACGGTTTCTTTTTGTATAAACTTAATATTATTTTCTTTTATCTCTATTTATATATTTTTAATCCGCGCGCCTTACAGCCTTTGCATACTTTTATTCTATTATACATTTATTATTTCACTGTAATGTTGCTAATTTATAGTTGAATTAAGAAAATACGTAATCGTTTTGATAGTTCCTATCTTTATAATCCTCTTTACGCTTTTATTATGAACGTATCCCGGCTTTATTTCTATAAGACCGAAAATGTCTTTCGATTTTATACTGTCTTTCTTTCGTTATTTTTTTATAAATTTAAGTTATCGGATTCTTTTACCTATGCAAAGTATTATAATAGTTATATTACGTAAGAATTTATAAATTAATTTACCTTTTATTCGGACTTTTATTATTAACGTATTGGTCATTCTTAAATGGTTTATTATTAAAGCTTTTAGCGTGTTTTACTTTTAATAATTTATCGAATCATTAACCAAGTTATTTATTTAATAAGATGACGATAATAACGGTAGCTTTATTTAAGATATAGCTATTAATTAACGTATTTCTTTCGCCGTCGGCTAATATCGTTTTATGTAAACCTTTTTTCGTTTACTTTTTATTTACCGGATAAAGTTTAGTTTAACCGGTAGCGTTAGTAGTACGGTTATAAGTCGTCCCGCCCTTTTCTTCTAAGTTTGTTTCGTTGAAATTTTATTAATTTCTATTTATTTAGAATAAGTATTAATCAGTAGATACGGATTATTACGCTTTATTTTTATTTCGTTACGCGGTTTCAACCGTTTTCGTTATAGATATTTCCGATATTTCGGTAGTTTTGTTCGGTAATTAACGCGATTAATTTATCGTTATAAAAATGGCATATTACCGTTAGTCATTTCCGCATTTACTATCCGACGATCGCGGTTTTTTTTTTTCTTGCTTACGGCTTTCGTAATTCTTTATAGGAGATCGAGAAGGCTTTTTACCGTAACGACGGAGGTTTCGACTTTAGTTCGGAGGGTTTTTAAAGTAATAATGATACGAACCAACACCTCTCAGCCCTAGGAGAACGGTCGGGAGAAGACCTGCATAACACCGACCGTGGTTACGTGATATAAATCCGAATGGATCTACGGATCTAAAGGAATCCATATATCTAAATAGTACAGATCCGAAAAAATCCTCGGGTCAGTAAAAATCTAATTCACTTATACGATATAAATCCGAATAAACTTTCAGATTTAAAAAGATTTATCGAATAACGTACCACACGGGCGAGCTGTACACACGGGCGAGCTGTACACTTTTTTGGCATTCCATAACAACAAATCCAAATAAAACAATCACAACGCGATAAATCAATTTAAACTAATCGGATTTTCCGTCGCTAAACGTATTTACAGCTTCTTTATAAGTGCGCGCATTATATCCGGGCTTGCCGCAGACGCCACACTTCCGTTCCTTTGTCTCAACCTTTTTGCGACGACTACCCTTAGCCGCTGTTGGTTATAATTTTTTATTACCCCCTTCTTTTTCGGCCAGAAAAGCTTATTTCTTTTATATAGTAAATGTTCTTCTTTTTTAAAAACGTTTGTTTTTAGTTTTTCGGCGTTTGTTAAAAAGATAATTAGTTTTGCGTAATTAGGCGGTTTTTTCCCGAAAAAGAATTACTTCGTACAAAAGTAATAGGTTATTTTTTGTCAAAAAATTAACCGATTTTATTATTTTTGTCGGCGAGCTACCCTGGTAATTTTTGATTTTTTTTTGCAAGTAACGTACTTATTTCGTTACTTTATGGATATTTTTAAGGGTTTTTATAAAAGGAGAAAGAATAGAACCGGCGGAAGTAAACGGCGAAACCGTTGGTATAAGCATAACCGGAGGAACGTTTAATTCGGAAAAAACGTTATTAGGATCGAATAAAATAAGTCCAGCTTTTGCAAATCCGGATTTAATGTTATCGGACGTTATAATAATTTTAAACGCGTCGTAAAAACCGGCAAGAAAATCTTTTTTCGTAATATGGGTATAATAACGTTACATTAAATTTTTGATATAAAGCAAATAAACGCGTTTTAAAACGGAAAAGTAAAATAGGTTAAAAGGTTAAAACCGATAAAAGGAATATGCGGATATGTAAAAAATAATAATGTCGTTATTCGCGTAATATTTTTCGAATTCGATCGAATAATAACTTTCGTAACCATTAAGGATAAGAAAACGTTTAATTTCTTTCGTACGCGTCCGAATATGTTTATCGAAATGTTAGATTTATTTTAAACTTAATTCGTTAATTATTTAATTATTAAAACTGGTACCAACCTTTTAATAAGCTGGTAATAAGTTATCGCGATATTAGGAAGTAAGGTAAGTTTTCTTTGTTAAAATAATAAATAATAATATAACCTAACTTTGCGAATTAATAACTTATATAATTATAACCTATTCCCGATTACTTTATTGCGCTTATCTAGGTTTTTTACGTTTTTCGACGCTTATAATTATCATGCCGTATGTTATTAAAAGCCCTATTAAAAAGTTCGTTTTGTCGAAATTATAAATATTTTTTTTTTGTGATGCCGTATTTTATAATTGTAGCTCGAATTAATTTAAACCATTTACAAAATACCTTTAAATTTTCGCATAATACTTTTTAATAATTAATCTTTCGATTTAAACGCGTTTTAAGTTTTTTTTGCCGTCGTATAAAAATTAACGCCTAATTAACCCCGACGTATTTTATGGCGCGCTGGTTAAGTAACAAATTTGCTATATTTTTAACATATTAAAGCCGGATAGGAAACGTTTACGTATCTAAGTTAAGGATTTTTTCGATAATCGGTTTTTTTTTGGTTGGCGTTAATTTTCGCGAATTAAGAATGGTATCGGCTCGGGCGGGTTTGCCGTTAATTCGCGTTCCTAAGGTAATAAATAAAACGTCATAAATAAAATTAAGCTTTTTATAATTAAGTTTCGGATTTTGCTTTTTAGCCTGAACGGTTAGGTTTATTCTCGCTTTTTTTGTAAGTCGTTCCATATTATGGTTGTTAAAAAATAAGTAATTAAAGTTAAATAGTTAAAATGGTGAAAAAAGTGTACAGCTCGCCCGTGTGTACAGCTCGCCCGTGTGGTACGTTAATATATACGATTACTACTTTTTATAATTTAAACAAATTACTAATTTTATAATATAACTTAGTTATTTAAATTACTTTTAATAATTTACTTGTTACAAGAACGAGGTTCCTGTCTTAAGGAGATCGACCTTTGAGGCCTAGCGTGGATCTGGTACGGCTAAACCCCGGAGGGGCGTTCTTGGCCTACTAAACGTAATCTACGTAATCTGATGGATTAATCAGATTATATAGATCACATAGATCCACGGTATACTTACTGAAAAGTAATTGGATATATATAAATTAAGTTTTTTATATAAATAATACTTACTTACTTTCGCTTTTTAGTTATTAATTTAGGTTTATAACTAAAGGTAGCCGTTTTTTATTATAGAAAAAGTTTTTAAACTTTTTTAACGAATAAACCTTTAACAAATTATTTTTTGCCTTATTATTACTTGTAAATTAAGATTTTATTTCAGATACTGCTTATACTTTTAGGTAAATATATAATAGGTTCGTTATATTGAAGTGGTGTAGGGTGCAGTATGGGTGCAGCTCTGCAGCTTTGCTGCAGCTCTGTTTCTAGCTGCTTCCATTCATTTCGCCGGTGGGCTCCAATGGAGCGACATCCAGTGGGTCGACGACGGTCTATAAAGTTCTGACCTGGCAACTTTTGTATGTATTCTTCTAGAGAACCAAGGCACGCCCGACAATTCCTTTTCCCAAGCATCCAGTCAAGATGTCTTGTATACACCAGCTTCGATAAGCCCCGTCCCAATTCAATATTTTAATAATTCTTTAATTAATAACTGACGAATAATTTAATGCTTAATCGGGTATCAGCTTTCTTAAATTTAATAAATATAAGATTATAAAACGAAGTTTAAAAGATAAATAATATACCCGATCCCCGTTATAAGTTAATAAAAGATTAATAACTAAATTTAATAACCTACCTTTTATCGAAAAAGTTGTTTAATTAATTAATTATATTATGCCTTTTATAACATAAGGTAAAAAAGAATTTCTTTTTTTCCTTAACCTAATATCTAACTTCGGCTTTAAAAATATTTTTAAAATTTAAGGAAATTCGGAAAAAGAAAAAGATTTAATGATTTAAAAACCTTAAAGCCTAAAAGGAAAGGAAAAAACGTTTTCCCTTAAAAAGAAAATGGAGATTCTGTTACGCAGAATCCAAACCTTAAAAAAAGATTTAAAAAAAGACCTTAACCTTTTAAAAAGAGAATAGCTTAACTTACCAGAGGAATAAAGAAGAAAACCTTAACAACCCTATTATTCGGCCTTAATCGGTACCGCAAAGTTATTATCTTACCTCTTAATTACCACGGAATGCCAGAGATTAAGGGCTATAAATTAATTACCCTAAAGCCTTACGATAAAATTATAAATATAAAAAGCTTTTTCTTTTAAGTTGAAACGTACCTTAAGTTTTACCAAAACCTTTTAACGGAAATTATTAAAAAGTAATAATTATTTTTAATTACTTATTAAATAAATCTTCTTATAATTCGAATTAATTATAAAAGGTTATCTAGAAAATTCCCTCAAAACAATCCTTAAATATTATTAATTATATTTTTAACGATTACCAATATTTCGAAAATCGAATATAAATTATGTTTGCAGATTTAATAAGGAATAATATATAATAAAATATTTATACCTTTTTTTATTAAATTAAGTTAACTACAAAATATACGACGGAATTTAACCGTTTGATCGTAATTTTTAATTTATCCGAAAATACGTTATTTTACTTTTTTTACGATAGCTTAAAACCTTAAATTAAGGATAAAATATACATGGTACTTAATATAAAATCCTTTAAGAAATATACCGATAAAGCAATTATTGCTAAGCGACGTACCTTTAACCGGTATTTCGAAAAAAAAGGAATTAATAAACGAAATAAGGATAAAGGTTATGATAACCGAATTAAAAAGGATAAAGGTAAGCCTTAAAAAAAGCAAATATTACTTCGAAGGAATTTAGGAAAGATGAATCTGACATAAAGTATTTTAATTATGGCAAAAACGGACATTTTAAAAACGAATGTCGTTTTTTTACCAAAAGGAACTCCAAGAAGGAAGGGACTTTTTAACTTTAAAAAAAACCAAAGCGGCTAAACAAAAAATGATAATAAGGCAAAAAATGAAAGAAAAAATGAAGTTAATTTGATTTTTTTCCAGCTAGAATTTATTATTGTCGTTACCATTCAAATCTAAAACGATATCTCAAAATACGAGGATTATCTTATTTGCTAAGATTTTAAGGTTAAAGCCTATAAGTCTTACCCCGGATAAACGACCTCCAGGATAGCTATGGAGGTAAGATATTATTGCCATTTCGACGTATAAAGGTGCGAATTATATAACGAAAATAGTTAGTTCTAACCCGACGCTAGTAACCATGGATAATCATTCCCGGAGCTTTACGAGCTCCCCGAATGTACGGTACATACCAGATCCCGAGAAAACTAGCATAAATTGTTGCACTTTACCGCCTGTTATATTGACGATTGTCTCATTTATCTTAAAATCAAAAAAGATAATGACTTTTAGCCTAAATAAAACGAAAAAATACCTACTAAACCAGCTAACGAATACCGATCTATAAAAACTTCCCGATAGCTAGAGTACCTTAAATCTTGTTACTTACATCCCGAATAATAATAAAGTTAAAAAGCCATATCGTAAGGATATTTATGTTATTTCCCGATGCTTTATATTTAATACGAATTTTTAAATATTGGAATATCCCTTTCGGAGGTTCATATTTTTGACCCCATAATTCGAAGGATGTAAAATTAAGGATCGAACTTAAAGAAAATAATTACCTTCGAATGTAGATGTAGTAAGAAAACGTGGTTTAAATGCAAAAACGATTAATATACTAAACATGCTATTCGAAAGGTACGTAAATGAAGACTTTCTTAGGTTAGATATTATCATAAGTTAAAAAACGCCAAAGGTTTTCGAAAATAAGGTACCGAAAAGCCCCAACTTATAAGACCTTATACGAAATAATAAAGGAATTACGCAACTAAATCGAAATTCTCTTTTAATACAAAAACAGCACGTTTAAAGCTATAATCGATTTAGGAACCGAAGGTAACTTTATTTCTCCTGCGGCGGTTAAAAAACATTAAGTTCCTTAAAGATATAAGTTAAATTTTTATAAGTTACGCATAATAAACGGAAACTTATTTAAGTATAAAAACGGGCGAATTTTACGAGAAATTAAAAAACTTCTTATTTAAATTTAAAAATAGCAAAAATAAATCTTGCTGGATATTACCGACTTTTCCGGACATAATATTATTTTAGGAATAGCGTAACTTAAAACCAGTAATCCATATATTAATTAAAAATATTAAACATTTTTCTAGAAAAACGACAAAAAGTTACTTAACGAAAAAGATCAAAAAACCTACCATGTTATTAAAAAAGTACAAGTTTCAGATTAAACCGAAACGGTACCACCTAAATATTAAGGATTTAGGAAATTATTTAAAAACAAAAAAAAACACGAATTATTACCATATAGTTAATAAGAATACCAAATACCCATTAAAAGAAATATTACCCCAAACTTTACAAAATTTACAACATAAATTTTAAAAAGTTAAAAGTCTTATAGAAAACTATTTAATTCGATTTAAAAAAAATACATTCGACCCTTTAATTCTCCTACTGGATATCCCGTCCTTATGCTACCAAAAACTAAAAACGGAAAGCAAAAGATTAACGAAAACGGAGATCTAGTTTTTAAAGAAGTAATCGATTATAAATAACTAAACGATATCACAATTAAAAATAAATACCTTTAACCTTTATAAATATATTTAAAAAAACGTTAGCAAAATTAAATAATTTATTACGTTTAATCTTCGAAACGGTTATTGCCGTATTAAAATAACTAAAGGGAAAAAATGGAAAACGGTATTCAAAATGATACATAAATTTTAAAAGTACCGAATAATGCTTATAAAACTTACTAATGCTCCCGTTAATTTTCAACGCCTAATTATAACCATCTTACGAAAGTATTTAAATAAATTTATATTCGTTTACCTCGACGATATTCCTACTTACTCCGAAACTTTAGAAAAATATAAACGGTACATAGCTTAAATATTCCAAACCCTAAATAAGGTAAATATCCAAGTTAATCTAACTAAAAGCGTATAGTACATATAAAAGCTAAACTTTCTGGGATATATACTTATCTCCAGCTAAATTCAGATTAACGTTTTAAAATGGAAGCAATTAAGAATTGGCCCATTTTTAATAAAGCGACCGTTACCGATATCCGGCAAATCTTAAGATTTACGGGTTACGTACAAGGCTTAATTAAGGAATACGGAGATATAATCAAACTATTAACGAAATTAACTATCAAAAAGTACGTTAATAAAAAGTTTAAGCTTTTAAAAAAATGTAAAAAAAACATTCCAAATCTTAAAAAACCTAATTATTAATAAACCCATAATAAAACTGTTCAACGTAAATAAAAAAAGCGCTTAAAAACAGATACTTTAAATTACGTACTAGGTACTATTCTAAAATAATTAAAAAATAACGATAAATAATACCTAATGACCTATTATTCGAAAGTATTCCAAAATACAACACTTAAATACCCGTTTTATAATAAGGAACTACTAATAATTATTATCGTTTGCAAAAAATAAAAACGTTTCCTTAATAGCATTAGAAAAACCCTTTAATATCTATTTTATTTATAAAAACCATATCCGATTCATAAAGGTATAAAAACTAAATAAACGATATAAGAGTTAAATAATTTTCCTATTAAGGTTTACCTTTAAAATATATTATATTAAGGGAAAAAGAAATATCCAGGCGGATGGTCTTAATCGTAAAGGCGATTATAATCCCAAAGTTCATAAACGATATATATAAATAATATAATATAATAAGGATAATATTATATAGTTATGCGAAATCTTAAAAATATTAACCCCCGAACTTTTAATACGGTTTCGAAATTCTTACGATACGAACGAAAAAGAAAAGGTTTAATAATTAAAAGAATAGCTAAAAGATTAGCTACTATACCGTGGCAAAATTTAGGTTTTCAAAAACTAACAAAAATAATTCGTAAGGGAATTTTACGAAAACTTACTGCATAAATATTAAGGAATTTTTAAAACCACCCGACGGTTACAAAAAAAGTACGACTTCCCAAAATTACGCCAGGTAATTAAAAAGGTTATCAAAAATTGCAACATTTATAATAAGGCCAGGGTAATACGCTATAAACCTTATAAGCTGTTATAATTTACCAATATTCCTAATAAGGCATAAAATACCATAACTTAAAACTTTATTACCAGCCTTCCTTTATTTACAAACTTAATGATTAAAATCGAATATAATGGAATTTAGGTAATTATTAATAAACTTATTAAATATAAATACTTCTTATCCTTTAAAGGAATTATAACGGCAAAATAATTAGTTTATATATTTATTTAATATTATTTCGCTAAATACGAAGTAATAGAAAAAAATCTTTTTAACCAAAATAAACTGTTTATATCAAAGTTTAATATCAGCTTTTTTAAACGAATAGATATTGAATTTAAGTTCTCGACAACCTATTACCCATAAACAAATAATTAAACGGAATAATTAAACGAAGCCCTGGAACAATACTTAAAAACCTATATTAATTACTAGCAAAATAATTAGGTAAAGTGTTATTATTAGCATAAATAGTTTATAACACGTTTACTAACGAAGATATGGGCATTTTCTTTATATAATTATACACGGATATAAGGTAGTAATCTAATAATCAAAATAACCGGCATATAAAGCTGCTATAATTATTACCATAGCTTCCCGAATAAAAATAATGGTAACGGAAATTAAGACGATATAATCCCGTTTATAAGCCGAATTACGTTTTCTCCAGTAAAGAATAACCCAGTATTATAATAAGAAAAGAATTAAAAACCCAATTTTAACGAAAGGAAATAAGGTTCATCTATTACGCCAAAAACAAAACGTAATATCGAATATCTTACAAATTAAAACCAAAAAACCTAACGATAAATTCAATTTTAAAAAACTTAATCCGTTTAAGATTAAAAAAGTTATTTTTAAAACCAATTATCGATTATTATTACCTAAAATAATAAAGATGTACCCTATTTTCCACGTCTTCTTATTTAAACTAGCACCTAAAAACGCCCCGTTAAAAACAAGCCTAAAAATCGAAACAAACGTTAATAAATACGAAGTCGAAAAAATACTGGATTTTAAAATAATCAAAAACAAAATCTAATACCTAATTAAGTAAAAAGGATGCTTATACGAAGAGAATATTTAAGAACCATTTAATTACTTAACGAATACGATAAACCTAATTAAAACGTTTTACCGGCAAAATCCTAACCGACCGTTTCTAACGCAGCCAAAGTGGCAGGCGATAAAAATCTCCCGCTTAAATCCAAACCCACGGCGTTTTAATTAAAAGAAGTAAACGCTTCCGTAATGATATTTATCTTAAAGATAAGCCGCGTTTATTCCACTTCTATACGTCGTTATTTTTCCTTTAACTTTTCTTATTTTTTTAATTAATCTAATTTATAACCCTTTTTTAAAATAATAAAAGCCTTTTTTTGTAAAACATCTTGCTAAAGGCGTAAGCGTTTTAACCGACTAAAAGGTTCCATTAAATTATCCTCCATTTCACGGTATTCCTTTTGCAAACGTTCGCGCTTTTCCCTAATTTTTATTAATAAATTTATATCTAATACGTCGTAAACCGAACGCTGGCGACGGGTACAACAATTACAACTTGAAATGTTAATTAAATAAAAACAATTAAGTTTTTTAAAGCGAATATAATTCGAACAAAAAACAACTTTAAACCCAAATTTCTTAATAAAGTTTGTACGATTATTACGTACTTTCCGTTAGTTTAAACGAAATCTCCTTTTTTTTCTTTTAAATACGGCCTGTTATAATAAAATTAACTAAATCGTCTCCGAAAAACCTTTTTAACAAAACAAAATGGCCACTTACGAGTTTTATTTTTGGGATAAAAATCCTTAGCAAAAAAAAATTAGTATTACAGAAACGAAATTCTTATTTCGAAAAAACCGACCTTTAAGGCTTAACGTAAATTTAATACGGCTAAACCCCGGAAGGGAGTTCTTAACCTCTTAGACGTAATATACGTAATCTGATAGATTAATTAAATTACATAAATTACATAAATCCACGGCATACTTACTTTAAAAATGAAGGATATATAATGAATCGGTTTTTTATATAAATAATACCTCCTTAGTTTCGCTCCTTAGTTATTAATCTAAGCTTATAGTTAAAGGTAGCCGTTCTTTACTATAAAAAGAGTCTTTAAACTTCTTTAACGAATAAACCCTTAGTAAATTATTTCTCGCCTTATTGTTACCTGCAAATTAAGACCCCTTTTCGGATAATGCTCATACCTCCAGGTGGATGTATGACAGGTTCGTTATAAAAGCAGGTTAAGCGAAAATAAATTACTTTTTAAATTATAATAAACACGGTGATAATAATACGAATAATTAAAAGTAAAGTCATATATTAAAAGATACTAAAGGTAAAATAAAGCCCTGCTATTAAAATAAATAAATTAATACGAAAGGCTGCAAATTATCTATTATAAGTCCATTTATTACTTTAAATATATAAAAGAATAATAGTATATCGAAGGACGACTTATATAAATATATAATCAAAATTTTAATTTTTAGAATTAAACGAGAAAGAATTTTAAAGATTAACGATAATATAAATATCTTAAAATATACGACTTTAATAACGTTATTAACGTTATCATAATAATGACAAATTAACTTAAAAACGGTTGGCTAAACGAAAATCTTATACACAATTTCGGATAATATAATCATAAAACGAAAAAAGCAAAAGCTTTATTAAATAATTATTATAATATTTTTGAAAATAGTTAATAACTTAAACTTTCGACTAACCTTTACAGAGAACCGGGATAAACGATAATAAATTAAACACAGAGTTTAAAAAGAAGATAAAAGACATTAATATAATATAATACCTAATTCCAAATACGATAAAAAGGATAAAAAAATCCCGACCCGGAATATATTAATAAAAAACACTTTTAAACATAAATCTTGTTATTCGAAGCTACCCTACGCTGACTGGAAGGATAGTTAAAACGGCTATAAACTCTTACCAAACAAAATCAAAAGTGTATTAAGGCGTTAAAAAATAATTTAAAAAACGAACACTATTTATAAAAAGTCGTAAAATAATAAACCCCTAAAAGCGAGCAAGGTTTTGCTAAAAAAGCTTTAAACGTAACGATAAACACCGAAAATAACTTTATTATCTTATAAATACGAATTAAAACGTATTAATATACTGCATTTATAAACTACGAAATAACAAAAAGTAATTATATTGTACCGGATATAATGAACTAACTTTAATTATCATAAAAGGAAAAATTCAAACTTTATAAAGCCGAAAACGTAAAACGTTAAGTATTTACCTACGACTACGGAAAAATGACTGATAAAATTGATTATATTAAAATCGCCGATAAAAAACGAAACTAAATAACAAACTTAGATATCTTTCAGATACAAATTATAATATGATTTTAGGAAAGTTATGGTGATAGTAATATAACGCCTTAATCGATTAAATAAGTAGCTAGGTAGAGTTTATTTTATACCCCCTTAATATAAAAAAGTAAAATACGAAAGACTCTTAACATGAGATTAAAAATAACGACAAATACGGGCATAAAAATATAACAAAAACATTATTATCTATAAAAGAAATAAGAAAAAGTAAGGGAATTACAAAAAAATATAATGTACTATTATTATTATTAAAAGAATTACGTAAAATAAACGATTATTTAAAGCATTAATTTTTAAAACCAAAAACTATAATTAACGTACTTATATAACAGCATAAATATAAACGACTATTTCGAAAGGAATTTAAAACGAAATTATCAAAGCATAACGAATAAAGTTACGAAATAATCCTTAAAAAGAATATGAACCAAACTTTACTTAATTTATAACCTTAATAAAATAAAATTATTAGTATTACGTAAATACTCTACAAATTAGCTTATAAAATTGTATATATAACGTTTTACTTTATTAACCAGATATTTTATATTCTTTATATTAAAAAGGCGAAACATTACGTGTAATTGTCAAGTATAAATAGTAAAACAATATTATGATTAAAAATAAAATATTATTACTTTTAATTAACGATATAAAGAATCGCCTTTATAAATAAATTAGTTTGTAAGCTTAAGTCTTAAAAAAGGATATAATTAAATTCATATTAAATTAAAATGCGAATTAAAAATAACCTTTAAGATGAAAATACGGACTTTTTAAATACCTTATTATGCTTTTCGGATTTATAAACGTACTAGCAACTTTTCAGGGAATTGTTAACTATATACTTAAGGAATATTTAGGTATTTTCGTTATTTATTATCTTAATAATATTCTTATTTACTTTAAAAATAAAACTAAATATGTAAGATACGTTTATATAGTTTTCCAAGCTTTATAAAACGCTAATCTATTAGTTAATATTAAAAAGGTTTAATTTCATATATAAAAAATAAGATTTTTAAATATATTATCACTTTAAAATACATTAAAATAAACACTAAAAAATGACTATAATATAAAAAAAGGTACTTACTATAATTAAAAATACAAACCTTTTTCGGATTTGTTAACTATTATAAACTGTTTATTCGATATTTTAGCAAAATAACTATATTATTGTCGAACTTAATAAAAAAAGAATAAATTCCTTTAAATAATAAAAACAGAAAAAGCTTTTTAGGAAATTAGAAACTTAATTACCAGTAAACTAATATTAATTATATACAACTTAAACCGCTTAATTAAGTTCGAAAGCGACGGTTTAGATTACACTTTAAGGATAATAATTAAGTACCGCAATAATTAAGGTAACTTACATCCTATTGCTTTTTATTTTTATAAATTAAATGGAATAAAGTTAAATTACAGTACTTTCGATAAAAGATTTATGGCTATCGTTAAAGCTCTCCGAAAATTCAAGAATTATTTCTTTTTTAACTTTTATTAAATTAAGATATATACGGATTATAAAAACCTTACTTGCATTATTATTATTAAAGAAGTAATAGGACAATAATTACGTTACGCCAAAAAAACTAATAAGATATAATAATTTTATTATTATTTATCGAAAAGTATTGAAAAATAATAAAGTAAATATATTTAGCCAAAAACAAAACTTTAAAAAAAGCAAATTAAAGTTAGCTATCAAATCTTTAATACCATGCCAGAAGGATAGTTACAATTACGACAAATAATAACGATTAAAGTAGTACCCCTTAATTTATACTAAAAAATCTAAAAATATTATAATAACCTAGCTAAGAATTAAAAACAAAAAAGATATAAATTTTAAAAGAATACTAGAAGATGTTAATTCGAAATATATATAAATATCAGCTATACGAATACCCAAGGATTTATAAAACTCTACAACGATTATAACGTACTTATTATTTCCTTCGGATAAAATTAATAATGAAAAAAGTACGATAATAATGTTATATATATAATAAGATAAAACCTCGACGATACAAGCCATACGAAAAATTATATTTACTATTAGTTATAAAGCGATTATAGGATTGAATTATTTTTAACTTTATTATTAAACTCCCATTATTAAAAGATCCAGCTATAGGTATATATATTACGATAATATCTTTATAATCGTTAACCGATTTATTACACTTTCTTGTTTTTTACTATATAACGAAAACATAAATATAAAATAACTGGCCTATATCTTTTTAAAGCATATCTTAAAACTATACGAATTACGAACAGAACTTATTTTAAATAAAGGAAGGATATTTACTTCGAAATTCTATTAAGGACTTATGATATCGCTAAGCCTAAATTATAAGTTATTTAACGTGTTTAAAATTTAAATAAACGGATAAATAAAACGAATTAACCAAATATTAAAAGCCTATTTACGATATTATATTAATAAGAAATAAAACGGTAAAGTTTAAAAATTACCCATCGTTTAATTAACTTATAATATTAGTTATAATAAAAATATTAAAATAATTTTAATAAATATTAACTTTAATTTTATACTAAAAGTTTATAAAGATATACGAAAGGAACCTATTAATATTAAGACAACCCTTATATTAATATAACTTGAGTAATTATACGTAAAAATAAAATAAAACTCGAATTCGTATATAGCTAAATAAAGAAATATTATAATAAGAAAAGGTTAAAAAGGTTAACTTTTTTTAAAAAAAACAAAAAAGAAATGATTTATTTAGCCACTAAAAACATTTAAATTAAGTAACCGAACAAGAAAAATAATTACCAATTAAAACTATTACCTAAAGTTAAACTTTATCTAATTTTCTATATTTTCTTATTCGAGTTAATAACAAACATTATTAAGGTTAACATAAGGTATAATGAAGAAGTAAAAAAAGATATACCGATATATAAAACAAAGAAAATCCTAGACGTACGTAGAAAAGACAGACTTACCTAATACCTAGTTAAATAGAAGAATTACCTAAATTTCGAGAATACCTGGAAGCCCGTTAAAAACCTTAAAAACGCTTAGTGCCTTTTAAAGAACTTTTATTAATAACGCCGGAAATACCAGTAAAAGTATTTCAGACCGTATTATTCGGAATCGACCAATTAATATTATCGACCCCAGGTTAGTTGGCTATTTTTGCGGCCTATACAGCCATTTTAGTTTCCAACCTTTTTTGTTCCTTTTTTAAACGCTTAAACTTTTTTATAACTTCCCTACCTTTAATACCACAACGAAGCATCTCGATACCCCGATAACAGAAAAGTCGTTTTTGTTTTTGCAGGCGGTTAAGTTTGTTAGTAACGGCCCGTAATGTTTTTCGGGTTTGTTTTTTTTAACGTTTTAAACGATCCTTTTTATTAAGAAGCTTTTAGTATTCCGTTTTTAAAGGCCCAAAAATATTATAAGGGTTACCATAATAAACATACCGCGCGTATTTCGCAAAATTACGGGCGACCTTGCAGTTTATATCTTCCTTTTTATAACGAGAATTAAAAGGTATAACGAAACTAAAACGTTTAATACGTTCTAAAAGAATTAAAGCGTTAATGCGTTTACGAAAACGAGATTTTTTAATACGACCCGATATAATACATATAAAAAGGGGAAAGTTACTTATTAAACTCGATAAACAAATAAGTTAATTTTTAAAGATAAAGATTTTAAAAGAGATAAATCGTATTATAACCTAGCGGTTTTAATTATAATATAAACGGTCCAGTTTTTAAAAAAAGTTGGCCCCGACCTAAGTTAAGAAGTTATGTAATCGGTTTAAAAGTTTTAATACGTTAAGCACTTTAAGCTTTTTAAGCCGTTATAAGAATTTAATAGATTTAACAGCCTTAAGGGTTTAAGCCGCTTAAGCTTTTTAAGCTAAGACGAGGATATATACGTTCGTTATCCTCGGTAATTTAGATAGATTATTAGTTTGTAATATAACTTAGTTACTCAGATTAGCTTTAATAATTTGCTATTATTAACCGTAATTATTGCATACTTTATTACTTAGTTCCCTACGATATTACTGTTAACATAAACCGTACGACTTAGATTTAATAATTAGTTAAACCTCTTAGCCGTTATATGTGCAAGGTTGATATGGGTTGAAGGCTTATTTTCCAGGCTCAGCCAAATATATAGAAAATCATTCCACGATATAATTTCCACGATAGATACTATACCCAGTATCTTCGAACACGATGACTTATTAATAGTTTTCACTGTTAGGATAGATTGTATACCTCAGTCCCATAGAGCCTCACTCTGACGCCGACTGCTGGGCCCCCGTATGCACGCAATTTCTCGACTGATGTCAGCTTGGGAGGCTCTCATGCGTGGTTGCCAACAAGCTTCGACCCTGATGAACCTTATGCCCGCTGTTAGCCGTTATATATAAGCTGGTAATTTATTTAAATTATGAAAATTAATAAATGTATATATATAATATTTTTTTCATATCGTTACTTTTTTGGCTTAATAGATTTCTGTTAAACGTTACGTTTAATGTTAATTTACTAAGCAGTTTTGGCTTAGCAGCACTTAGTGAATTTTAACTAAGCATCCGTTACGTGACTTAAATTGGCGGGGTTTTATAGCTTCTTGGCCCGACCGTTCGTTGTGCTAAGTCTGGCTGGGTCATGACAGATCGCTAGTAAGTTTAACGATCCAGGATTTTTGGGACCGCTGGCGAATCTAGCGATTTAGAACTTTCTCTTTAAAACTATCAAATATATAAAGATATTTATTACATTTCTTAAAGCGTAAATAATACTACCTTATTGTTATAACCCAGCAAGGCTTAGCCTCTCTAAACGGTCGGAGACTGCAGGAAGATAAGCTTTAGAAAAATGGGTCACGTGATTAATGATTACGGTGGATCCAGTGATTAGAAGTAATCAAGGCTAAAGGATTATTATTAATTACAACAAACGATAATAATCAAAAAAAATCAATATAAATCACCTTGGATTAATAAAAAGGTTATATACGCTTATTACCTCTCCTATAATCTAAATAAGACCAGCTTATAATATAACTTAATTACTTAGATTACTTTTAATAATCTGCTATTACTAAACGTAATTATTAAACGTATTATTACTTAATTTCTTACGATATTATTATTAACATAAACCGTACGACTAGGTTTAATAATTAATTAAACCCCTTAACCGTTATACGTTATAAACTTTTATTTAGCAATATTATCACACTTTAAATAACATTTCCGATATTATATTTTCCAGTAAACAATCCATCCTTAAAAAAACCTTCAAAATTCCCGAAAATAATCCTATAAATTCCGATAATAAAAAAACTTAACTTAATCTTTTTTAGGAAAAAGCCTTACGCCGATTCGATTACTTAATTAACGCAATTACTTAACTTACTAACGATAAGATTAAGCTTATTAACACCTTTACAAAAACCCGCAACCAACTAAAAACCTAACAAGTTAAGCTAAAGATATAAGCTAACATAAAACAACCCGATTAACCGGATTAACCAACCTAACCAGCATAACCTGCCTAAATAAATTATGGCAAGGAATTCGGAAAAGTTTTAAAACTTACCAAACCTACCCTTTTTAACGGAATTATTACCAAATTATAATAATTTCTTATGAAATACCGTATTTACTTCGAATAATTTTTTTTAAACTTATAACGTTTACCTTTCGAATTTAATTCGTTATAAAATAATTAACCGGAAACGCAGTTACGTAATTTAAGCTTACCTTTCGTAAATAAGTTATTAAACCCCTTTAATAAAAATCCGCGGAAATT
Source organism: Monosporascus ibericus (assembly GCA_004154915.1). NCBI lineage: Eukaryota > Fungi > Ascomycota > Sordariomycetes > Xylariales > Monosporascus > Monosporascus ibericus. Next base: position 52,368 of record QJNU01000116.1, on the reverse strand, counting down.
ACGAATATTTATAGCAATTACGAAAAATTTAAAAAGAAATTAAGAAAAATATTTGGAATAATAAATAAAAAAAACCAAAATCGAAAAGAAAATTAAGGATTTAAAGTAAAAAGAATTAACTTCCGGATACAGTAATTCCTTTATTTAATTAGCTTCGAAAATTAATTAAGGGTAAAAAGTATTAATAGCTATATTTTTTAACGGCCTAAAAAAAAGTATAAAAAAAGCTATTTAAAGATAAACGCCCCAAAAAGTTGGTGGATTATATCGCCATAGTAATCAAGATCGACGATTAATAATACGCCTAAAAAACTCGACATTTTAAAAACCGACAAAATAACAAACCAAGACACCCCCCTAGCACCAGCACCTTATAAGGAATTAACACATCTTACGGAACGACACCAAAACCCATAAAATTAGGCGCAATATAATAACGCAACCCTTACATTATCAAATGCTTCAACTATAACAAAATGGGATATAAGGCCTACCAATACAAGGCACCAAAAAGGCCACAACAAAATACCTGGACACCAGTTCCCTAAGGACCTTTGCAAAATATTTAAAGAAACGACAATAAATTAATTAATATAATCAGAATTAAGGATAATCATAATCCCCTTAAAAAAATACAATAAGGATTATAAAAAGCAAAGAAACTATCCCAAGTAGCTATCCAAAAATAGCAAACCCCTATTATAAGACCTACAGTAGCCCAATAACTAAAAGAATACAACGGGTAAAAAAAGCTGTTAAAGAACAAGCTACTTTCCCGTTCCTAGAAGAAACGGCGATAGCGGTACGAACAATTAAAACTTAATACATAGATTAAAAAATACTAAGATTAGGATAAGAACTTATTACCTAGATAACCAAACCGATATGAAAAACTTTATATTATTTAATATAAACGCACCTATTACTTAAGACATATAAATGGAAAACGGTACATTAAGATACGCCTTACGTAAATATATAACCAAGGATTTAGCTTCCATAACCAGACCGGAAAAAACCCTAAGGATTAACGATAGTACAGACACCTAAAAACGTTCGTTTCGAAAAATATTATTAATATCATTACGGTAACAATAAATTAACCCGAAGAAAAAAGTTACCCCGACGAAAAGCTTATATATTATTATAATTAATATAATCATAAAACAAAAAAGAAATAAATTTATTAAATAATTATAAAGGCATCCTTAAAAATAATTAATAACTTAAACTTTCGTTTAACCTTTATAAATAACCCGGATAAACGGCAAAACATTAAATACGAAATAAAGAAAAAGAAACGAAAATATAAAGTAATATGACGCCCAGTTCCAAGTACGATAAAAAGGATAAGGAACCCCCGAACCAGAATATATTACCAAAAAGAATTTCCAAACATAAGTCCTTTTATTCGAAACCACTTTATGCAAATAAAAAAGATAACTAAAACAACTAAAAACCCTTAACGCATAAAACCAAAAACGCATTAAAACGTTAAAGGACGAATTAAAAGACAAACGCCACCTATAAAAAAGCCGCAAAATGGTAAGGCCCGGAAAAGTTAATAAAAGCTTCCTAAAAAGGCTTTAAACGCGACGATAAAAGCTAAAAACGATTTTATTACCTTATAAATAAGAATTAAAACATACTAATTTACCGCATTTATGGATTACGGAACTATAAAAAGTAACTATATTACGCCGGATATGGTTAACCAACTTCGACTACCATAAAAAGAAAAAATGGAACCCTATATTACCGAAAACGTAAAAGGTCAGGTATTTACCTACGACAACGGAAAGATTAACCGCAAAATTAATTACCTCGAAATCTTTATTAACGGACGAAACTAAATAACAAACTTCGATATCATTCCGATAAAAAATTACGACATAATCCTCGGAAAACCATAACTATATTAATATAACCCTTTAATTAATTAAATAATTAATTAAGTAAAGTTCGCTTTATATCTACTCGAGAAAAAAAAGCAAAATACGAAAAGATCTTAATACTCGATCGAAAATGGCAACAAATATAGGCATAAAAACACGATAAAAACTTTATCACCTATAGGAACTAAACATAAAAAAAAGCAAGGGTACCACAAAAAGGTACGACGTATTATCGCCACCATTAAAATAAAGTTACGAAAGATAAACGATCATTTACAGCACCAACCCTTAAAACCAAAAACCATAACTAACGTACCTCCACAGTATCATAAATACGAACGATTATTCCCCAAGGAATTTAAGACAAAATTACCAGAATATAGCAAATAAAACCACGAAATAATCCTTAAAAACGGAATATGAACTAGATTTTATTTAATTTACAGCCTTAATAAGATAAAACTATAGGCATTACGTAAATACCTTAAAAATAAGCTTCGAAAAGGCTATATACGACGTTTTAATTTATCAGCCGGATACCTCATATTTTTCGTACCTAAAAAAAACGGGAAGTTATAACTAATTATCGATTATAAGCAGTTAAACGATATTATAATTAAAAATAAAATACCGTTACCCTTAATTAACAAAATAAAAGATCGTCTTTATAGAATTAATTGGTTTACAAACTTAAATTTTAAAAAAGAATATAATTAAATTTGCATTAAGCCAGAACACAAATAGAAAACAACTTTTAAAACGAAATACGGACTTTTCGAATACCTCGTTATACTTTTCGGACTTACGAACGTATTAATAACCTTTTAGCAAATAATTAACCATATACTTAGGAAATACTTAGATATCTTCGTTATTTGTTACCTCGACGACATTCTCATTTATTCGAAAAACAAAAAGGAATATATGGGATACGTTTATATAATTCTTTAAGCCTTATAAAACGCCAACCTCTTAATAAATAACGAAAAAAGCCAGTTTTATATATAAAAAATGAAATTTTTAGGATATATTATCACCTTAAAATGCATTAAAATAAACCTTAAAAAGATCGCTGCAATATAACAATAAAAAACGCCTATTATAATTAAAAAATATATAAGCTTTTTTTGGATTTGCTAATTATTATAAGATTTTTATTCGAAATTTTAATAAAATAATTACGCTATTATTTAACTTAACGAAAAAAAGGAAATAAATTTCTTTAAATAACAAAAACGAAAACCGCCTTTTAAAAAATTAGAAATGCGATTACCAGCAAATTAATATTAATCATATATAACTTAAGCCGCTTAATTAAACTTAAAACCGACGCTTTAAATTACGTTTTAAATGTAATAACAAAATACCGTAATAATTAAGGCCATTTATACCTTATCGCCTTCTATTTTTACAAATTAAAAAAAGCAAAATTAAACTACGCCATCCCCGACAAAAAATTTATAACCATTATTAAAACCTTCCGAAAATTTAAACATTACCTTAAGGAAAACCTATACCAGGTTAAGGTATACACCAACCACAAAAACCTTACCCGTTTTACCACCACCAGAAAACTTACAAAACGATAACTACATTATGCCGAAAAACTAGCAGAATACAACTTTATTATCATTTACCAAAAAGGATCAGAAAATAGCAAAGCAAACGTATTCAGTCGGAAACCAAATCTTAAAAAAAGTAATCAAGGTTAATTACTAAATCTTTAACACCACGCCAGAAAAATACCTATAACTACGACAAATAGCAATAATTAAAGCAGTACCCCTTAACCTATACCAGAAAATCCAGGAATATAACGACAACCTACCTAAGAACCAGAGAATGGAAAAAATACAAATCCCAAAAGAATATCAAGAAATATTAATACGAAATATATACGAACATTAATTATACGGATACCCAGGGATCCACAAAACCCTAAAACGATTATAACGCACCTATTATTTCCTTAAAATAAAATCAATAATAAAGAAAGTACGATAATAATGCCATATTTGTAATAAAGCAAAGGTACGACGATACAAACCATACGGAAAATTATAACCATTACCAGTCGCAAAACAACTATGGAATTTAGTTACCTTTATGTGACGGCTAAGGGGTTTAACCAACTATTAAACCTAGTCGTACGGTTTATGTTGGCAGTAGTATCGTGGGAAACTAAGCAATAATACGTTCAATAATCACGTCTGGTAATAGCAGATTATCAAAGGTAATCTAGGTAACCAAGTTATATTACAAGCTGGTAATCTATCTAAGTTATGGTAATAACAAGTATATATATCCTCACCTTGGCTCAAGGTGCTCAAGCAACTTAAACCCTTAAGTTCGTTTGGCCCCTTAAGTCCGTATGGCAGCTCAAGGAGCTTAAGGGGCTTGGCCCTTTAAATCCTTTAAGTTAATCACGTAACCTCTTACCTTAAGTCGGGGCTAACTCTTTTAAAAGGTCCGACCGTTTATGTTATAACCAAAACCGTTAGGTTATAACACGATTTTTCCCTTTCAGGATTTTTGCCCTTAAAGATTAATTATTTGTCCGTTGATTTTAGTAAGTAACTTTTCCTTTTTCATACTTATAATATCGGGTCGAATTAAAAAACGTTACTTTCGTTAACGTACTAACGCTTTAATTCTTTCAAAACGTATTAATCATTTTAATTTTACTATACCTTTTTATTTTCGTTATAAAAAGGAAGGTACGGATTATAAAGTTGTTCGTAGTTCCGTAAAATGCGCACGATGCGTTCGTCATAACGGTCCGTATGATATTTTCGGGCCTTCAAAACTAAAGCACCAAAAACTTTTTAACGAAAAGGATCGTTTAAAGCGTAAGGAAAAGCAAATTCGGGAAACATTATAAGCTGCTACGAATAAGCTTAATCGTTTATAGAAACAAAAGCGACTTTTTTCGTCAGCGGGGCATTAAGATGCTTCGTCGTCGCATTAAAGGTGCGGAAGTTATAAAGGAATTCGAACGGTTAGAAAAGGAACGGGAACAGTTAAAGGCGGCGGTTGCTACGGCCACGTTAGGCCAGGTCGCAAATCCGGTCGATTAATTTAAACCTATTAATTAATCGATTACGGATTAAGGTGCATCCGTCGTTACTGGTAAAAGTTCCTTAATAAACGTTAGGCGTTTATAAAGTTCTTAACGGGTTCCTAAGTATTTTCGGAATTTAAGTAATTTTTTTATTTGATCAGGTATTCGGTAAGTCCGTTTTTTCTTTATATGTCTAGGATTTTCTCTGCTTCGTATGTTGGTATATCTTTTCCTGCTTTTTTTTCGTATCCCGTATTAACCTTAATGGTATTTATTATTAACTTAAATAAGGAAACGTAAAAGATTAGGTAAAATTTAACCTTAGGTGGTAATTTTAATTAATAATTATTTTCTAAAATCTTTTTAATAATTTTATATAGGCCGATATACTTAAAGTTAAGTTTTTTATTAAATCGTTTAATTTAATTGTTTTTAGTAACTAAGTAAACCATTTTTTCTTTTTAAAAGGTTAATCCTTTTAACCTTTTTTAGTTATAATACTTTTTTATTTCGTTACGTACGAATTTAAATTTTATCTTTATTTTTACGTATAATTACTTAAGTTGTTTTAATATCAGGATTACCTTAACTTTAATAAATCCTTTGCGTATATTTTTATAAATTTTTAATATAAAGCTAAAATTAGTATTTATTAAAGTTATCTTAATACTTTTATAATAGTTGGTATTATAAGCCAGTTGCGCGATAAATAACTTCTGGACTTAATCGTTCTGTTTATAATTAATATAATATCGTAAGTAAGTTTTTAATATTTAGTTAATTTTTTCTATTTATCCGTCCGTTTAGGGTTTAAATACGCTGGATAGTTTATAATTTAAGCCTAATTATGCCATAAATCCTTGCTAAAATTTTAAAGTAAATATTATTCTTTTATTTAAAATAATTTTTGTTAATAATCCGTATATTTTTAAAATATGCCTTAGGAAAATATAGGCTAATTATTTTACGTTTATATCCTTATTATATAATAAGAAATAAGAAAATTTGGTAAATCGGTTAACGATTACAAAAATATTATCGTAATATATGCCCGTAACTAGGTTTTTTAAAAGTGGGAATTTAATAATAAAATCGAAAGTAACTAAATTTTATAGTCGTTTTACGATTGGTAATAGTTATAATTTTCCGTATGGTTTGTGCTGTCGAGCTTTTGCCTTATTATAAATATGGTATTATTATCGTATTTTCTTTATTATTAATTTTATTTTAGGAAAATAATAAATACGTTATAATTGTTTTAAGGTTTTGTAAATCCTCGGGTATTTATATAGTTAATATTCGTATATATTTCGTATTAATATTTCCTGGTATTTTTTTAGAACTTATGTTTTTTTTTATTTTTTAATCCTTAAGTAGGTTATTATTATATTCCTGGATTTTCTGGTATAGATTAAAAGGTATTACTTTAATTGTTGCTATTTATTATAGTTGCAAGTATCCTTTTGGCGTAATATCGAAAATCTGATAATTAACCTTAATTATTTTTTTAAGGTTTGGTTTTCGATTAAATACGTCTGCTTTGCCGTTTTTTAATCCCTTTTAGTAAATAATAACGAAATCGTATTCTGTTAATTTTTTTACGTAACGTAATTATCGTCCTGTAAATTCTTTAATGGTGGTAAAGCGGGTAAGATTTTTATGGTCGGTATATACCTTAACTTGGTACAGGTTTCCCTTAAGGTAATATTTAAATTCTTTAAAAGTTTTAATAATAATTATAAATTTTTTATCGGGAATAACGTAATTTAATTTTGTTCCTTTTAATTGGTAAAAATAAAAGGCGATAAGATATAAGTAGCTTTAATTATTACGGTATCCTGCCATTACGCTTAAAACGTAATCCAAAACGTTAATTTTAAGCTTAACTAGGCGGCTTAAGTTATACATAATTAGTATTAGTTCGTTAATAATCGCATTTTTAATTTTTTAAAAAGCTATTTTGTTTTTAATATTTAGAAAAACTTATTTTTTTTCCTTATTAGGTTAAATAATGGTATAACTATTTTGTTAAAGTTTCGAATAAACTTTTTATAATAATTAGCAAATCCGAAAAAGGTTTGCACTTTTTTAATTATAATAGGTATCTTCCATTCCTATACTGCAGCAATCTTCTTAAGGTTTATATTAATATATCCTAAAGTAATAATATGTTTTAAAAATTCCACTTTTTATATATAAAACTGGCTTTTTTTATTATTAATTAAAAGGTTAACGTTTTATAAGGCTTAAAGAATTATATAAACGTATCCTATATATTCTTTTTTATTTTTCGAATAAATAAAAATATTATCGAGGTAACAAATAACGAAAATATTTAAGTACTCCTTAAGTACGTAGTTAACTATCCGTTAAAAGGTTATTAGTACGTTCGTAAGTCCGAAAGGCGTAACGAAATACTCGAAAAATCCGTATTTCGTTTTAAAAGTTATCTTTTATTTATATCCTAACTTAATACGAATTTAATTATATCCTTTTTTAAGGTTTAAGCTTATAAACCAATTAATTCCGTAAAAGCGATTTTTTATTTTATTAATTAAAGGTAACGGTATTCTATCTTTAACCGTAATATTGTTTAACTACTTATAACCGATAACTAAGCGTAATTTCCCATTTTTCCTTAATATAAAAAATATGGGGTATCCGGTTAATAAATTAAAACGTCGTATATAACCCTTCCGAAGCTTATTTTTAAAGTATTTACGTAATGCCTATAATTTTATTTCGTTAAGGTTATAAATTGGATAAAATCTGGTCGATATTCCTTCCTTAAGAATTATTTTATGGTTTTATTAGTTATATTTTGGTAATTTCGTCTTAAGTTCCTTACGAAATAGTCGTTTATATTTATAGTATTATGAAAGTATATTAACCATGGTTTTTAGCTTTAAGGGCTAATGTTATAGGTAATCGTCTATCTTTCGCAACTTTGTTTTAATGATAGCGATAATACGTCGTATCCTTTTGTAATACTTTTGCTTTTTTTTGTATTTTATTTTTATAGGTAATAAGGTTTCTGTCGTATCTTTATACCTGCACTTATCGTTATCTTCGATCGAATATTAAAATCTTTTCGTTTCTTGCTTTTTCTTGTCGAATAGATATGAAGCAAACTTTACCTAGCTAATTATCCAATCGATTAAGGGGTTATATTAATATAGCCATAATTTTCCGAAAATTATGTCGTAATTCCTTATCGGAACGATGTCGAAGTTTACTATCTGGTTTCGTCCGTTAACGAAAATCTCGAGGTAATTAATCTCGCGGCTAATCTTTCCATTATCGTAGGTAAATACCTAACCTTTTGCGTTCTCGGCGATGTAGGGTTCCATTTTCTCCTTCCATGGTAGTCGAAATCGGTTAACCATATTCGGCGTAATATAGTTACCTCTTATTATTTCGTAATCCACAAATACGGTAAACTAATATATTTTAATTCGTACTTACAAGGTAATAAGGTCGTTTTTAATTCCTATCGTTACGTTTAAAGCCTTTCTGGGAAATTCCTGCTGGCTTTTCCGGGTCTTATTATCCTGCGGCTTTTTTATAAATAGCGTTCGTCTTTTAACTTCATTTTTTAACGCCTTAATGCGTTTTTGATTTTATGTGTTAAAGGTTTTTAGTTGTTTTAGTTATCCTTCCTGTTTACGTAAAGTAGCTTCGAATAAAAGGATTTACGTTTAAAAGTTTTTTTTGATAATATATTTTAGTTCCGGGGTTTTTTGTCCTTTTTATTATGCTTGGAATTGGGCGTCGTATTGCCTTATATTTTCGTTCCTTTTCTTTATTTTATATTTAATTTCTTGTTATTCGTCCGGGTTATTCGTAAAGGTTAAACGAAGATTTAAGTTATTAATTACTTCTAAGAATGTTTTTATGATTATTTGATAAATCTATTCCTTTTTTATCTTATAATCGTATTATCCGTAATAATATATAAAGTCTTTATCGGGGCAATTTTTTTTTTGGGCTAACTTATTATTACCGTGATAATATTAATAGTATTTTCCGAAACGAACGTTTTTAGGTATTTATATTATCGTTAATCCCTGGGATCTTTTTCGGTTTAATTATAAAAATCGAATCCCTGGTTATATATTCGCGTAAATTATGTTTTAATATACCGTTTTCCTTTTATATATCTTAAGCAATAGGTGCGCTTATATTAAATAGCATAAAGTTTTCCATATTAATTTGGTTATTTTAATAATAAGTTTTTATCTTAACCTTAATACTTTTTAATTCATATGTTAAGTTTTAACTGTTTGTACTGCTATCCCCGTTTCTTCTGGGAACGGGAAAGTAATTTGTTTTTTAAAAGCTCTTTTTATCCGTCGTATTCTTTTAGCTATTAAGTTATTATAGATCTTATAATAAGGGCTCACTATTCTTAAATAACCGCTTAAAATAACTTTTTTACCTTTTATAATCCTTATTATATTTCCTTAAGGGAATTATAGTTATCCTTGATTTTAATTATGTTAATTAATTTATTATCGTTTTTTTAGTTATTTTAAAAAGGTCCTTAAGGAATTAATATCCAGGTATTTTATCGTAACTTTTTAGGTACCTTATATTAATAGGCCTTATATCCTATTTTGTTACAATTAAAGCATTTAATGGTACGCGGGTTACGTTATTATATTACGCCTAATTCCATAGGTCCTAATACTATTCCATAAAATATGTTAATTCCTTGTAATATGTTAATACTAAAAAAATACCTTAGTTTATTATTTTGTCGGTTCTTAAAGTATCAAATCCTTCAAGCGTACTGCTGGTCGTCGATTTTGACTACCATGGCGATATAATTTACCAACTTCTCGGGGCGTTTATCCTTAAATAATTCTTTTTATACCTCCTTTTTCAGGCCGTTAAAAAATATAGCTATTAATACCTTTTATCACTAGTTAATCTTTAAAGCTAATTAAATAAAAAAATTACCGTATCCGAAGGTTAATCTTTTTTATTTTAGATCCTTAATTTTTTTCTTAGCCTTAATTTTTTTATTTACTACTCCGAATACCTTTTTCAATTCTTTTTCGAATCTCTCGTAATCGTTATAGGTAGCTATGGTTTTTGCGGACCTTTATTAAGGAGGTTTGGTAACCCATTTACGAAGGGTAGGCTTAAACCAAATAGCCGCATTTCCGGTTAACTATTTTATAGCGAACTGGATTTAAAAGGTAGGCGTTATAAATCTAATTGGGAAGTATTCAAAGTAAGTACGACATTCCGTAAGAAACTGTTATAACTTGGTAATAATTCCGTCGAAAGGGGTAAGCTTAGTCGGCTTCAAGACTTCTCCGGCCTCCTTGCCGTAGGTTGCCTAAATAGGTTATGCTGGTTGATCCGGTTAATCGGGTTGCTCCATGCTTGCTTATCTTGCTAGCTCGACTCTCTGGGCTTCCAGCTATTCGCAAATCTTTTTAAAGGTATTGGTAAGTTCGATCTTGTCGTTGGTAAGCTAAATAACCGCGTTAGTTAGCTAGTCAAATCGGCGTAAAGCTTCTTCCTAAAAGAAACTAAGTCGAATCTCCTTATTATCGGAATCCATGGGGTTATCTTCGGGTACCTAAAAGGTTTTCTTAAAGGCGGGCTGCTTACTAGACGATATCGTATTAAAGGTATTACTTAAAATCTGACAATATTACTAAATAAAAACTTATAACGTATAACGGCTAAAAAGTTTAACTAACTATTAAACCTAATCGTACGGTTTATGTTAATAATAATATCGTAAAAAACTAAATAATAATACGTTCAATAATTACGTCTAGTAATAGCAAATTGTTAAAAATAATCTGGGTAACCAAGTTATATTATAAGCTGGTGATTTATCTAAGCTATGGTAATAACGAGTATATATATCCTCACCTTGGCTTAAGGTGCTTAAGCGACTCGAACCCTTAAGTTCGTTTGGCCCCTTAAGTCCGTATGGCAGCTTAAGGAGCTTAAGGGGCTTGGCCCTTTAAGTCCTTTAAGTCAGTCACGTGACCTCTTACCTTAGGTCGGGGCTAACTCTCTTGGGAGGTCCGACCGTTTGTGTTGTAGCCAAGACCGTTAGGTCATAACACTTTAATTTTATTACCAAACTCCCATTTTTAAAAAACTTAGTTACGGATATATACTACGATAACATTTTCGCAATCGTTAAACGATTTACCAAATTTTCCTATTTCCTACCATATAATAAAAATATAAACGCAAAATAATTAACTTACATCTTTTTAAAATACGTTTTAAAAATACACGGATTATTAACGGAAATTATTTTAGATAAAGGAATAATATTTACTTCAAAATTTTAGCAAGGATTTATAGCATAACTAGGCCTAAATTACAAATTATCTAACGCGTTTAAACCCCAAATAAACGGACAAATAAAAAGAATTAACTAAACATTAAAAACTTACTTACGATATTACATTAATTACGAATAAAACGATTAAGTCCAAAAGCTACCTATCGTACAACTGGCCTACAATATTAATTACCATAAAAGCACCAAAACAACTTTAGTAAACGCCAACTTTAATTTTACACTAAAAGTTTACAAAAATTTACGTAAAGAACCGATTAACGTTAAAATAATCCTAACATCAGAACGACTAAAACAACTACACGCAGAAATAAAAACAGAATTCGAATTCGTACGCAACCAAATAAAGAAGTATTACAACCAAAAAAGGTTAAAAAAACTAACCTTCCGAAAAAGAAAATTATCTACCTAACTACCAAAAACATCCAAATTAAACGACCAAACAAACAACTTAAATTCAAATATATCGAACCATATAAAATTATTAAGAAAATCTTAAAAAATAACTACTAATTAAAACTACCACCTAAAGTTAAACTTTACCTAATCTTTTACGTTTCCTTACTCGAATCAATAACAAACACCATTAAAGTTAATATAAGATACGAAAAAAAACTAAAAGAAAATATACCAACATACGAAATAAAAAAAAATTATAAACACGCATAAAAAAACGGACTTACTTAGTACCTAATTAAATGAAAAAACTACCCAAATTCCGAAAATATTTAAAAACCCGCCAAAAACCTTATAAACGTCTAGCGTCTCCTAAGAAGTTTTTACCAACAACGCCGGGGTTACCAATAATGGCACCCCAGTTAATGCTATTAATAACAGACCAGTCGGTATTTTCGATACCCAACCAGTTCACCGGATCAGAAGCTTACGCCAACATGGCCGCGCTAACTTCCAACCCAGCCTGCTTACGTCTTTCTTACTTTTTTAACTCGTCTAACAACTAAAAACTACGTTAAATCATAATAATACCCTTTAAACGCGCTAAAACCTTTTATTTACGCAGCCGAATTAAATAAGCCAAAACCTCGTTTATTTCCTTTTAATACCGACGTTAAATCTCTAATTAACGCCTTTAAGGTTCTAAAAAACGTTCTTCCGTAAAAGTCTTTTTTCGCTTAAAACGTTAATGTTTATAACGAATATTCTACAAGGAAAAACACGGTACGCTAATACCATCGCAAAAACGACTTCGGGAAACACACTTCTTATATCGCAACACGTTTTCCATCATTTCGTATTTTAACCCCTTCAAAAAATATTACGAACAAAGTATAATTTTAAAGCTAAATTTATTAAAAGCTTTAACAAAATCAGCACGACGGGCGGTAAAAAAACAAAGTTTATAACGAGTTTTTTCAATCCGGCTAAACATATTAACTACCGAAACATACCAAAAAAATGAAAACAAAAAAAGGAAATTACTTACCAAAAATCACGAAACAAATAAATTAATCTTTAAAAACAAAAATCCTAAAAAGGGGAAAATCGTATTATAACCCAACAAAGCTTAACCTTTCCAAATAGTCGGAAACTACAAGAAAATAAGCTTTAAAAAAATGGTTTACGTAACTAATAATCACGGTAAATCCAGTAATCAAAAATAATCAAAACTAAAGGATCATTATTAATTATAACGAACGATAATAATCAAAAAGGATTAATATGAATCACCTTAAATTAACAAAAAAGATATATACGCTTATTACCTCTCCTATAATCTAAATAGTACCAACTTATAATACAACTTAATTACCTAAATTACCTTTAACAATCTGCTATTACTAAACGTAACTATTAAACATATCATTACTCAGTTTCCCATAACACTACTGCCAACATAAACCGTACGACTAGGTTTAATAGTTGGTTAAACCCTTTAGCCGTCATACTTATAATATAACTTGGCTATCTAAATTATCTTTAACAACCTATTATTATCAGACTTAATTATTATATACTTTTTTATTTCGTTTTGTACGATACTGTTGCTAATGTAAACGGTACGACTTAGGTTTAATAGTTGGTTAAACCGACCAGCCGTTACATATTTAAATTATATAAAACATTTTATGATAGTACTAATATATAAATACGCTTTTTTCTTTTAGTATAATTTAAATAATACCAGCTTATAATATAACTTAAATATTTAAATTATTTTTAACGAATTGTTATTATTAAATGTAATTATCGTATATTTTATTACTTAATTTCCTACGATATTATTATTAACATAAACAGTATAGCTAGGTTTAATAGTTGGTTAAACCGATCACCCGTTATATAGTTATTTTATATGTATATAAGAAGGCTTCACAACCTCTCTTTCTAGACAGGACCTCTTAAAAGGCCAACCAAATAATACCCCCTTCATTTAGCCATATATGCTTCAATGTGTGATGTCAGGGTCTCATACCCTATTAGGGTTCTCCTTGTGCTTCTGCAGCCTACCGGACCAGTTCTGAGTCCAGGCCGTGTTCCCGGTTATTGCATCGGAAGAGGTAGAACTTGACTTTAAACAATCGACCCTGCCTGACCAGCCCTGACCCCAAGTCGTATCATGCGTAAATAGGTGAGTGTCGTCAAGGGAGGTGGTGTTTCAGGTCGGACAGTGGACGAGCTGCTGACTGAACCAACTCCCTTGATCGTAGAACCTCCGCCTGGGAGAAGTCAGTTGTTTGTATATAGGGCTAACTAAAGGCTTACCAGAGTTGGAGCAGCCCTGAGGCGAGAATCTTCCTGCTAAAGGGTTTAGAGACTCTGGTATCTTTGAGTTTTAATAGGTACTTTGCAAAATATGTAGCACCGGCTGCTTGATACGGATCGAGCTTGAGAGGAACGAGGATTGAGAAAGGACTCTGCATGATGGTATTTATTGTATTTGCGTTCTATCAAATGAGCAATAGCCATGTAGCTTTTGCTCATGTACAAAGTCATGTGACTGTGGAGATAGGAGTCATGCCTCTCTCCGCGTCACTCAGCGGTAGGTTATCAGAGGACAGGAAATGCAAAATCAATGAACTCCACTAATTATAATATCGTTCACCAGATCCACCGAGTGTTTCCATAGGTATCCATCACATCATGAGGTGACGTGACAGGCCTCTCTTACGGCTACGCCACATACAAACAACGCACCTGTTGAGACATAGGTGTCATTGTCTCCCAGAACCCCAATAGAGTTAAGAGGGCGACATGAGGCCCCGCATATAGGAAACCGTTGATAAATATGATGAATATAATTACTTCGTCTGGCAGGTGCTGGGATTACAACTGGCGTTTTCAAAGTAAGACCTCCGGTTCTAGTTGCTAACTGTTAAATAGTAATATTGACAGCTTCGAGAACAGGCCGGTAAGCTCACCTGACGAGGCAGCTGAAAGGAATACGGCTTAGCTTTCATTCTATCTTGTGGTTGATAGAGCAGGTCCTATACAGCCATTACAGCTTCAGATACATCAGCGTAATCACGGAGGCACGGGGACGAAACGTTCGAGTCGTATGTTAACGTTAGTGCTACGCTTGCGTTTGACTGGTAAGGTATATCGTATTAGGAATACATGTTAGATCATAGCGTAATTTATTTGCATGTAGCATTCATTATACCTTAGTCGGTGGGGAAGCTGAACAAACTCTGGGATATCCATCTCACCTGGCCATTACGACGCAGATAGGGGGAAGGAGATAGGGGTTCTAATTATTGGTCCCTGCGCTGCATGCAAAATTGGGGTGCTACTATATAATGGATCCACATAGACACTGTTGCTCTAGAATGGCTAAAAGAATCTAGATTTATGATAGCCGTGAGCACTTTTATCTTTAGGCGTAACGTTCATGCATGAGCGACACGCACGGAAGGAAGAGCAGCTCTATTAAACAAGTCGCGTTTATCCCAAGCAGGTGAAAACCAATGCTAAGGTTTTCGCGGCAAGATATGTCGGATCCGTTAGTGGGAATGTTTAGCGATCGATGAATTGTCATGCAGGTGTTGTTATTAAAACATGGACAGCAAGCCCCCTAGGGCCGCGTTAAACACCGATTAAAATCTGCTGTAATCATGTAACGCCAACCCGATTCCCAACAGGGCTTCCTCTGCCTTGAAATCTAGAATAATGCCAAGGTTGGGCGCTTAGGAAAACGGGTTTTCGTGCATGCGGGGTGGATCTAGAGAGGAGGTCTGAGACTCTCAAGATTTGGACAAACAAGTCGTTTTACGAGCTATTATTGTCTGTACTAGGAGTCGGTTGGCCTAGTAACGCCTTCCCCTATGACGACGATCAATAGTGGGGTCGATCGCTGAAGGTTACAGTGTGGCTATAAAAAGTTCCGGGAGCTATGGCCACTAAACTCTATCCATGGATGTATACTCATAGTACTGTAAACCCCATGTGCCGACCTACCCACAGCTGCCACACCTATCCGCTGGTTTCCCCATCACCCGCCCTCCCCCCAGTGCCTGGTCTGTTTACATTTTTGACAGCCGCGAGCCAATCAAAACTGCAGCTGTCTATATCGCACCGTTCGTCAAGCTTCATTTGTGACCGCTCTCCTCCCCTCACCCATAACATTCTTGAGACACATCTCTAAACCTTCATCCTCCCTCTCGTTCACCTCATCTTTTTTTATATCTTGCTTGCAAGAGTTGGATCTTACCAACACAACATCGGCCAGGCATATCGCGTACCTAGCTGGTATCATTACCTTCGTTGCTGGAAAATTGCGTCAGCCCACTTAGTTTCCTTTCCGGTTCATTGTCAGCGACAACATCATTTTCTTCCACCCAACCAGGCGATACTGGTTAGAGTCTGCGGCTACATTCTTTAGTCTCACGACTGCAAAGTGGTAGACAGGGAATCAAAGCCGGCAACTAATCGTATAGATGCGATTGTCTTTTTGGAAGGCATGAACCGGCAGTTGTACCAATAGCCACCATAGACTTGGGGAGTACATCCAATTTAAAGATGGCCACCGAAGAACCAGTGAGTACCTGGGAGCCTCACCATGGAATGGAGACAGTTGGTCCTAATAACATGCGATCCAGGTCACACAGCCACTGCGCATCTCCAAAAATACTACACCCGTTCAGTCGCCTTTGAAGGGTGGCATTCCACGCCCTCTATCGGAAATATCCTCCACCGAGAAGCGGCGGAACTCACCCAGCTGGAACCAAGCAACCAAGGTAGGCCTCTCTAATACACCCTCGACGCTTTGATTCGGTTGCTGACACGTGCCGCTCAGAAAATGACGCTCAACACTGACTCTTCTCCATTCCAATCATCCCCGTTGGATAGTGCCACTTCCCCACGGCTGTTTTGGCAAAACCGTCATGCAAAGTCTAACGCCGAAAACGACTTGTATGGCGGCCGTGGTGCATCTCCGTCGCCGACAAGGCGCTCATCCATTGAGCGCCTGCAGAAGGCTTCACGAGTAAAGAACAGCACGATGTTCGCTCGGGAGCAGAAACTGGAATATGACCCGGCGCGACTACCAAAAATTGAGAGACCGCTTGCCAAGGTCCAGGGCAATGCTTTCGGCGGTTCTGGTGTAGCCGGTTTCCGACCTGGCCACGCTCGTACCCAGAGCGAACCAGACACTCCCAGGGCGAGTCCTACCAAGTCTCCCGAGTCTCCAAACACGGCTACCCAGTCTCCAAACGCGGCTGCCCAGTCTCCGAAGGCGACCACCGGTCTTGGTCTTTCCCGGAGCCCAACCAAGGAACAGGCCTCTCCCATGAAATCTTCTCTCTCTACACACCGCTTCAAGAGCAGCTGTGACTCGCAAAACTCTGACTATTCGTTTGAGGGCGCATTCGAAGATGGAAATGACGTCCCTTTTGCTGGGTCACTTCGCCGTCATGCTAAATCTGTCACGTTCGACGCAGCTCCCCCTCAGATCAATGAATATGAGATGGCCACGCCAGACCTCTCATCCGTGGGCACCAACTCGCGAGAAGGTAGCTACGACTCCGAAGAGGATGACGATGATGATGACTACGATGATTACGGTCTTTATCCACGCGGGGATGCCGATCTACAAGATGACAGCTTTGATGCTTCGCTGGAAGATACGGATAAGACACCAGTTGTGCTGCCTGATGATTGGCGCCAGGATCAGGACCACCGCTTCTCAAATAGCCCAATGCCCGAGAGCGCCCCGGGTCAGCCTACTGCAGCCCGACCCCAGCACGGTCGTACTGACTCATCCACTTCCAGTGAGCATCGACCACTTCCTCCTTTACCAGGCACACCACTCAACCGATCCCATTCTATATCGTCAGACGGAACGTCTACAACGGCAGACCGTATGCTCGGCTCACCGCGCACTTTGCCATCTCCACCGCCTGCGTCGGTGACCCAGTCTGAACTGCAGAATATCGGCAATGGCCAGATGTCTTTGGAGGAACGTCTGAAGCTTATGATGCTTGACGAAAACAGCCCTAAGGCAGAGGGCGCAGAGAAGACTTTCGCAGAGCAACAGAGAGAGCGCCGTATGAGGAGAGCCGGAGCTCGCAATAAGCCCGGAAGCCCCACTCCCGAGCCGGCAGATTCGGAGGGTGAGGAGAATTCTGAAGCAGATGACACCATTGGCGACATTTCAGGACTTGATATGGATTATCAACTACCCAGCATCTCGCGTCAATCTATCCTGAACCGTGTCAATGGCAACAGATCTCTTGAAAGGGAGTCCGGATTCAACTTTACGTCACCGCCGCCAGATTTGAGCCCTGCACGTGGCAACCCCTACGACCCAGATGTTCCCGTCGCTAGTATCGAGGATTCAATTATCGAGGATATCACGGAGCCACTGGAGGACAGCATCCTTACCGACAGAGACGTCCATGAAGATGACAAGGCCGAGGTCTACGACCTTTACCAGCGGTCTGAGGATGACGAAGGAGCACCCAAGAAGGATCGCCGTGACGACAACAACGACTACGACGACGATGAAAGTCACTATTCAGACGAAGAAGACGAAAGAAAAGAAATAGAAAGAACCCAGACTGCATTCCACGAAGAGGATATAAGTTCTTCAACCCCTCGCGGTAGTCCTGCACCTAAGGACACCATTAGAAACTTTAGTGCTACCTTGCCTCGGGTAAACGGAAACAGTACTAAGAATCCTGAATTCAGCCGCAGCCTCCAGTCCTACATGCTCCCAAAGCCTAAAGACGCAGCTGCAGTTACTCATACGGAGGGGCATAAGACGCCCGATGCCGAAGCTTGCCAACAGCGCCCTCGCACTCCGGAACCCAGACTAGCCAAGCCTGATTATGACGGTTCGGGGTGGGGTGACCCTGAGGAGGATGAGGAGCCTCGAACTCCTGAATCAGTGATCCATCACCCGATCTCTGATGATGAGGATGAGGATGAGGAATACGAAGACGAAGATGCCCACGAAGATGCCCACGAAGATGCCCACGAAGATGCTCGCATAGAAATCCATGTAGAGGACCACGGAGAGGTCCGCGAAGATGCCCACGAAGATGAACCTCTAGAATCGCCAGCTGTTCCTGAACAGGTCGCCACTATCAAGGCGTCTGGGTCTAAGCTTAAGACTCGTGCATCGGCTACGCCCTCCGACATTGCTTCCATGCGCGAAGCCCGAAGACAAGTCAGCCGCGAGATCGTGCCCAGCATTCCACCAATTCCGGATAAACACCGCAACCGCCTCTCTCGCGACGATCAAGGCGAGGACGCCAACGAGTCTACCGGTGGGGTTTTTCTGGATCGGCATCCCAGCTTCAAGAAGAAAAGCCTGACGTTGGATCTGGACTTGGGCCTCAGTCTCGATCAGGATTTCGAACGGGTCATCGAGGCACAAAAGGTGGCATTCCAACAACTCTCTTTCACCAACCAGTTTCTATCTGCAAGTTGCAGCCCTAGCAGACAAGTGTCTGTCTCAAAGCTCGTGGTTGCGACTGATGACGCACGAACCAGCAACAAAGTTAAAGAACCAGGACTGAATGCTAACACCACTGCTCGTAAACAGCGCGGCTACTTGATGCGCCAAAATACCAAGGTCGTTACTGCCACCGACCGACCTGGTAGCGGCGACAACAAGGCTTCCGAAGATGTCATCGACGGCACTCGATCCGCCGGCAATTCGCCTGTAAAGTCACGCCCTCGGTCATGGACGGTGGAACCCTGGAATGGTAAGTCCAGGAAGAGCATCAGACGGCGACCGGCTCCTAGCACGGGTGGTCCGGTACCGCCCTTGCCCGGCCAGGAAAGCAACGCAATGACAACTGTGACCGAGGATGACGGCTCTGAGCTGGCTACTGAGGAATGCGGTGAGAGAGGAAGACTGTTCGTCAAGGTCATGGGCGTGAAGGACCTCGATCTCCCCTTGCCAAAGAGTGAGTTCAACCCCTGACTATGATTGACGGGAGCGTGCGGCGGCTGACTCGGCTGAATAGATGAGCGAACGTGGTTTAGCCTAACCCTAGACAATGGCGTTCACTGCGTAACAACCGCTTGGCTTGAGCTTGCTCGCAACGCGCCGATCGGCCAGGAGTTTGAATTGGTCGTCCCTAACGACCTAGAATTTCAGCTGACATTAAATGTGAAACTCGAAAAACCGCCGCCGGAGCGCGCACCGATGACTCCGACTAGGACTTCGAAGCCCAAGGCGTCTACGTTCTCCCGCGTCTTCGCCTCGCCGAAGAAGCGCAAGGAAATGGAAGCTCGCGCGAGGGCCGAGGAAGAGGCTTACGCCCAGGCTCAACGGGACGCTGTTAGCAGGCAGAGGAAGATCGCACCTACTGCGTGGGACTTGCTTTCTCCCTTGGCGGCCGAGGACGGTAGTTTCGCCCGCTCGTATGTGTGTCTCAAGGAGCATGAGTCCCGCTGCTACGGCCGCCCATACATGGCCGAGATCGCGGCGTTCAACGAGTGGGCCACCGAGGAGCCCAACTTTGCGAGCAGCGTGAAGAGCAAGCGCACGGACATGAGCAGCTCCGTCATGCGTCGCGCGCCGTACAAGATCGGCAAGCTCGAGGTGCAGCTGCTGTTCGTGCCCCGGCCCAAGGGCGCCACGGACGATGATATGCCTAAGAGCATGAACTCGTGCATCCGAGAGCTGAAGGCTGCCGAGGAGAGACTCAGCAGGAACTGGGAAGGGCACCTGAGCCAACAGGGTGGCGACTGCCCCGTGAGTTTCATTCCATTTCGATATTATGAAAAGGCTTGCGTTACTAACACGCGACACAGTACTGGCGTCGCCGTTACTTCAAGCTCGTGGGCACGAAGCTGACGGCCTACCACGAGACAACGCGCCAACCCCGCGCGACCATCAACCTCTCCAACGCGAAGCGGCTCATCGACGACCGGCGGCAGCTGACGAACCCGGAGACGACAGGGCGCGGCGGCAAACGGCGACGGTCGGCGTTCGCCGAGGATGAGGAGGGCTACATGTTCGTCGAGGAGGGGTTCCGCATCCGCTTCAACAACGGCGAGGTCATCGACTTCTACGCCGACACGCCCGAGGATAAGGAGGGCTGGATGCAGGTGCTGGGCGACGTCATCGGGCGCCCCGGCGGCGACGGCGCGGGCACCGGCGACGATGATGGCGCCGCCGGACGCCGCAAGTGGTGCGACCTCGTCCTTAAGCGCGAGGAGGCGCTCAGGAAGCGCGCCGAAGGCCGGAGGACACATTCCCGCACCAAGAGCAGTGTCACCTGATTTCGACTCGGGACCCCCTCCATTGGCGAGAGGTTTCATTTGATTCTGCCCACCGCACCTCTGCCTGTCCTTTACTTCGGCCCAGCCACGCTCACGACACACGATGAAACGTACCCATGCCATGCCACGCCACGCCTGCCTTCTGCCGCATACGACGGTCCACGATCTATGAAGCTGACGATCTGATGATCCGAATGGCGCTGCTCCGAGAACCTACGTAGCCTGCTTTTACCTCTACCTCCTTTCTCGCATTTTACTTCTGCCTGCTCCTTCGTCCGCTGCCAGCCGTTGACAACAACGCTCCCCGTGAATGCGGTCTTGCGGCGCTGGCGGCTCTTTACAGTTTTGGGTGCTTTTGTCAGGTACTCACCCAACTACCTACCTCTTCCTTGCCTGTCTGGACGGGGATTCGCGTCTTGTACACTTTATTTTCCAGATTTCTGTGGAGGGATTGCCAATTTACTCGAGTCTGTTGACGCACCTGTGTTTTTGCTTTGTTTGATACTGTTGCGTCCCGTTTTTGGGGCTACCTTGTCCTGCATAAAGTGGCTGCTTTGTTTCCGTACATGCCTACGCAGCATCTCACCCCTATTTCCCAGGGGTGAAATTTGCGACCGCCTGCCAGTGCGGAGCGGGAGGAAGCAGCGGCGGGTGAGTCAGTCAGGGCGAGACGGACAGAGGAGAGAAAGAGTCTATTTGTACCGAATAGGTGGACGGATTGAGGCAAAGATGCCTAACCGATCCAGTCCTGGATCATTATCGCAACAAACGGAGGAGGGGCGTTGGTGTTCGGGGGCGGGGAGGGCTTTTGACATTTCCGTCTCGTCATCTATTTTTGACCTCCCTCCGCAGATCGCCAAGTGAATCGACACTTGTCGTTTCGTTGCTCACTTTACTGCTACTACTACTGTTTCTATGTTCTTGTTGAAATTTTTCAGGTCGCGCGCGGGGACGGAGCCGGGAATTGCATGCATGCATTGATTGGACTTACTTGAGTTTTTGTATTCGATGGTTGGTTTGTTCTGTATTGAGTATAGTGAATACGTTCGACCCAAATCCAATCTAATCCAATGAATGGCAGCTGGGGAACCCCGCGTCGTGGCGGTTGTTTATACGTGATGCGATGTGGATGCCTGGTGGCGAGCTGCTTCTTATCATCCGATAGTTGGTGCCTTTTCTAGCTAACCTAACACCGCTGATGCTCGCTCGGGAGTGGATAAGGATCGAAACGAAACCTCTTGCCGCTCGAAACCCATCTCGCCTAGGGGGCTTACTTAACCTGGACGGACCACTTGTAAGAAACCTTCCGATTCGGAAAGCGCTGCGCTGCCTCAGATACATCATCGTAGCGACGGCGTGGCAAGCAGCAAGGTAGCAAGACAAAATCGTAGTCGATCACTTTGTAGGTTTCTGCTCTCTCAACTACCTAAATAACTACAGCTACAACTCTAGGTAGTCTAGATACGCCCGCAGACTTCCCCACGGCCTGTTTCTTCATAAAGAAAACGCACGCAAAGAACCCATGTCGCATACCATCCATCCCGCTTCAGGCCGACATTACGGCTGGTTGAAGAACAAAAGAAGATATAGGCATCGGCTAAAGCGAAGACGCAGTCACGTCAGTACAATCCGGAACGCCGTTGCCGCCCCCTCGCCTCCCTCCACAAATAGTTCCGCGAAACCAGAGAACCCCTTTCCATTTTGAACCCACGCGCAACACGACGATCAACTGAATCATTAAGTACCACGCCGAGGTGTCTTAGGGAAATCAAGAAGTTAAGAACGCAAAGACTAGCCAATGGCCTATACGCATCGTATGTCGGATGGAGAACGACTGTCTGCTTGCTTGCTTGCTCGCTTCATGCAAGGTGCAAACTCCGCACAACCGGCTTCCGACGGTGGCCGCCCTCAAGCGAAGTAAGGATCGAACACTAGATTATTTCTTGGTCTTCGGCTTCTTGGCCTTCGGCTTATCTTCTTCCTCTTCGTCATCGTCGAGCATGTCCTCGTCCTCGTCGTCGTCGTCTTCTTTCTGGGCGTCGACGTCGCTCTCACCGCTGCCGGAGCCCGAGGACTCGTGCGCCGAGTCGTACTCCTCGGCCACGTCGCTCTCGCTCTCGGCCTTGAAGTCCTCGTCGACGCTCTCGTCGTCCTCATCGGCCGAGCCGCGGTCCGCGCCGCCGCCACCGCCGACGACCTCCTCCTCCGAGTCATCCATGGCCTCCTCGCGCAGGGCGGCCGCCAGGAGCTTGCCGTCCTCGTCGATCTCGTTCTTAACGCGGAGGCCTTTGAGTTTGAAGAAGTCCTCGAGAGCCTTCAGGTCTTCTCTGTTGATGTTGCTGAACTGGTGCGAGATCCCGCTGGTCATGTGAACCGTAATGTCAAAGGTTGAAAGGGCCGAAACCGCGCCGCCGACGCGGGAGAAGGTGACTGATGATGTTTGGTCGTAGGACACATAAGTGGCGGGCTTCGGTACGAACATGAAGGCTTTCTCCAGGCAGTATAAGAAGCCCTCTGCTGCCTTGATGGAGCATTTGATACCGTACTGTTGCCGGTGCGTGATGAAATCCTTGGCTGGTGAGGTGATCTTCTTGTTGGCGAGGCCCTTGAAGATGTAGGTGATGACCTGGTGAAGAGGCTGCTCGTAGTGGGGTTGTAGCCGGTCATTGTATTTCTCGTTAAGCTGCTCCTCGGTGAGGTTGAGATCGATAGTCACTTCCTCGTCCTTCTTAGCCTGCATAACAAGGAAAGGGTATCTTGTCTGTCCCTGGCGGAGAGGGGGGTCGAGTCCTATGCACAGCATGCAGTGCATATCATCCGGCTTGGGGAGCACCATGAATTTCTTGATGGCCTCGTACTGGATCTTATAGTCATACGTCTTACCACGTAGACGGAAAGAGGATTCGTACATGTCGATGTCGAAACGTCCTCTCGGCGTGAGATGCAAGACCTCGAGGAAAGTGGCGATAGCGTCGCCGGCCGTCTCACCAATCTCAGCTTTGTCGATGAGGGTCTCATAAAATAGGGTGGCGGCATTCTTCTCTTCCTGTTCAGCATCACTACCGGCCTCCTCTCCCTCCGTCTCTTTGCGAGTAGTTGTTCCGGGGATGTAGAATCGCATCTCACAGAGTTGATCCTTGCCCGCGCCCGACTTCTTGCCGCGGCCTCGCGCACCGCCCAGATGGCCGTTCGTGCCCGTGTCATCGGCGTTGGAAGCGGTAAACTCGACGGCGACCTCGTTGCGACCGGCGAGGTTAGTGTTGGAGATTTCGGAGTAGGGGATCTCGAAGGCAGGTTTGTTCTGGACATTGAAGACGAGCTCGGCCTTGGTGAACTCCGTCTTGCCCCAGTTCCAGCCTCGCAGGGCGTGCTCCTTGCTCTCGAGGTTTATGCTATACCAGTTCTTAAAGATCTTGCCTAAACGCTCGAGGTCCTCCTGTTGGAATCCATCAAGGTGGACAATTTCTGACGATCGCTTGAGAACTTTGACCTCGTAACCTTTCGCGGCACGGCTCCATTGGGCACCAGCGATATCGCCACTGTCAAGCGTGAAGGTGTTACCGCCGCCGGAGGGTTTCCATCCCAGACCGTTCTCAGCAAATCTGCATTTACCGGGCTCCTTGGAAAGATCGAGGAAGATGTTGTCGAAGTTTTCGCTGTAGACGCAAGGGCGTTAGTACAATACTCACAATACGATGATATATCTCGAGGCCTCGGCGAATGTGGCCTAGGCAGGTATGTGCTTACAAGGCCGCCATTTTGACGAGAGGCGGTGTTTCAGTCGGGCGAATCTCGGGTGGAGGAAGAGGAAGGGTGATTGACGCCAGAGGCTGAGAATGCTGGCAACGCGGGGGCGGGTGGGAAAGGAAAAAAGAAAGTTGAAAGAGGGAAATCTTCAGATTTCTAAGACCAAAGGTCGCGACTTGTTAGAAGAAACGCGACTGGTCGCCATGGCACCTTCCTGAGCTTTTTTGGCGTAAATTGGTCAAGCTGCCTGGCACGTGATTACGTAGCAATCTGCAGGTACGAAGTACATTCTATGGTAAGATACATGTAAAACAAAGGGTTGTGTTATGTAAGCGAAACAAGCACCCACTTATGCATACATACGCAGGTATGCACATATACCATACAGTACCAGTACACGTAACTGAGAAAACGAAATAGCCTGAGGTCACCGCTATGCTCTATGAAATGTAGTTGGTGGATTCGTCAATGGACCTAAAAATTAAGGGTTGCCCCGCTATAGCTTCTCGCCGTCAAAGGAGGCGCAAGGGGGTGTCAGGCATGAAAGCTGATCGCGACGAACCCCCCTAAAATACCCATTTGCCAATTGACCAGCACCCAAGCCTCAACCGCGTATAATTACAAGAAAATCTACTGTAGTAACTTTTCGCCCTCGACAGCATCACGATTGGTCGGGAATCTCCAAGAGCTTGATTTACAGTGACAAATATACATACGACTCGGCTCTAAGTGCATACCTCCCAACCTCTCACCTCCCACCTCTCGGCTTCAAATCGTCTTCTTATGCTTTGTACCCAACTCGTCCTGAACTACTATCATCAGCCTTGGTTACTGTCGCTATCTCTCCCCATCCTCCTCCTTCCCGCCATTACCTACCCGCCCATCTAATTAATACCTACCGACATCTCCTCCCCCCTTGGTATCCGGTTACCACCCTCCTCCAACCATGTCTGGTCGCTTCGTCCGAGCGTCCAAATATCGTATGTCATGGCACACTCCCTTGTGTTGTTGGATGCGCTTGGAGATGAGATGCCTTGTTGTTTTAACATCCTATTGACCAGGGCATGTTTTTGGCAAGTCCACGCGAAAAGATTCCTGTTACGACAATATACGCGTCAGCCGAAATGCTTGGGACACCAACTTGGTCAAGGTTCGCGCCCTCGTCCACCGACCTTGCGCCTTCTTGGGCACTAATGAAACCCTTTCGCCATAGGTCAACCCGGAATATCTCGCCGTGAACTGGGACGCCAGTGGCGGCGGTGCCTTTGCCGTCATCCCCCTGAACGAGAAGGGCAAGCTTCCCGACGTCATACCCCTATTCCGCGGCCATACGGCCGTCGTTACTGATACCGACTGGTGCGCACGCGACCCCGAACCCCACGGTAACCCCGAGACCACTTAGCCTAACATTGCTTTGTTAAGGAACCCCTTCAACGACCGAGTAATCGCCTCCGCCTCTGACGATGGAAAGGTCATGCTCTGGCAGGTACCTGAAGGCTTCACCTTATTTACCGATGCCGAAGAGCCCGCCGACGTGTCCCCCTTCTCCAAGTTGACCGGTCATACGAGGAAGGTCGGCCAAGTCCTTTTCAACCCTGCCGCTGAGAATATCCTTGCATCCGCTTCCGGAGATCTTAGCGTCAAGATCTGGGATGTCGGTACCGGCTCCACTGCCCTCGCTCTGAAGCACTCCGACGTCATCCAGAGCCTGTCATGGAACGCCAGCGGCTCGATGCTGGCTACCACTTCTAGAGATAAGAAGATTCGTGTATGGGATGTTCGACAGGAGAGGCCAGCACATGAGGGTCCGGGGCACGAGGGAGCGAAGAACAGTCGAGTGGTCTGGTTGGGGGAGCACAACCGGTTCGCTACAACTGGTTTCTCTAAAATGAGCGACCGTCAATTGGCCCTCTGGGAACCCGGCAGCGATACGCCAATCGGCGGCTTCACTACTCTCGATAGTATCTCTGGCGTCTGCATGCCTTTCTGGGGTAAGCCCGTCACGACCTCGTGTGGATGCCGCTTCTCTAACTTTGCACTCAGATGACAGCTGCAATTGCTTGTATCTCGCCGGAAAGGGGTAAGTCATTCCAGCGTTTGCACTGAACCGACCCTAATCGAGGCTCGTAGCGATGGCAACATTCGCTACTTTGAGTATGAGAACGACAAATTCGAATTCCTGTCCGAGTACAAATCTCCCGACCCCCAGCGAGGAGTTGCCTTCGTACCGAAACGCGGCGTCAATGTAAGTTGCCCGTCTTGGACAAGAATGATGGCTATCATATTTACGCCATTCTAAAGGTCCACGAAAATGAAGTCATGAGAGCTTACAAGACGGTGAACGACACTTACATTGAACCTATCTCCTTCACTGTTCCCCGGCGTGCCGAAACGTTCCAGTCCGATATCTTCCCCCCGGCTATCGGAACTAAGCCTGCTGTAAGTGCCGAGGAATGGCTCTCCGGCAAGACTGGCATACCGCCAAAGATCGACTTCGAGAGCATTTACGAGGGAAACGCGCCGGTGGAGATCCCATCTGACTACAAGCCTCCGACTTCTACTCCCGCGCCTGCTCCCGCTCCTAAGCCAGCTCCAAAAGAGCCTGAACCTGCGCCCACGCCTGCGGTGACTCGTGCACCGCCGCCTACCATGAAGGACCAGCAGAGCTCTATCGCAGCCTTGGCGTCCAAGTACGACGATGCCGAGGAAGACGAAGATGACACTTCGAGCTTCGAAGAGATCACGAAGCCTCCTACGCGAGCAGCGGCAGCAGGGCCGAAGATCGAAACGACGCATCCAAGCCCCACTAAGACGACGACGGCCGCTCCACCTAGGCCGGCCTCTCCCGTAAAATCACCGACGTTTGCTCCCAGCGCCGGCGCAACGCACGCGCCGGCACCCGCCAGCGGTGCGACGACGCCCGGAATCGAGCAGTCGCTGGACGAGATCAAGCAGCTCCTGGAACACCAGACCAAGATCATCAGCGCGCAGGTGCAGCAGATCGGCCAGCTCACGGCCGAGCTAGACAGCCTGAAGAAGCGGGTGGGCTCCGGGTCGCAGGACCAGAGCGAGCGGATCCGCCAGCTCGAGCTGGAGCTGGAATCCCTGAAGTCTTGATGCAGCAAACGGCCGGCATGCATGGTACCAGGAAGACATTGCGCGGACAGGGATACAAAAAGGAAAACAAGATGTAATCACCGTGTTTGAGTGGGTGAGCGAGTGAGTGAGTGGCAGATGGATAACGAAATGGTTTGACGAAGCATGTACCTACCTATATCAAATTCAAGTTAAAGCATACTCATCATGCACAAAACAAAAGCGTCCGGAGTTCTAGGTGCTGCTTCGGCTCAACCTGATGCTTGTTTGAACCATCCCCCTTAATCTACATTATACGTCCTACGTCTGAACCCGGTATGTGTATGTACCGCTATAGGTTCGCACCAATTTCTAACTTCTCCACGTTTTTGTTAATAATAATAGACTCCGGCCTCCTCTTCCTCTCTTCCTCTTCCTCCCCATCTCTCCCACCCGCTCTCTCTCTATATATATCCCTTTCCGCATCTCCTTTCCCCTCCCAACCTCGCGTCTACTACGACGAGGACGACGGGCCCTGCCCCTTCTCCTTCTCCAGCTCCTCCTGCCGCCTGTTCCACTCGACGCAGTCGTCGAACCGCACGCCGGCGCCGCCGAAGCAGTCGAGCGCGCTGCCGATGGTGAGATCGACGCGGCCCCCGCTGAGGCGCCGCACGAGCTCGAGGTCCGCGAAGCTCCGGCCGCCGCCCGCGTACGTCACGGGGATCCTACCGCCGCACCACGCGGCCAGCCGCCGCACTAGCGCCTCGTCGATGCCGCGCTGAAGGCCCTCGTTGTCGGCCGCGTGGATCAGGAACTCGGAGCAGTACGGCTCGAGCTGCTTTATGGACTCTGTGTTTTGGGTTTATGTTTGTTAGTAATAAAGGGGAAAGGGGGTGAGTTTCGGTTTGGTCGGGTTCAGATTATGCTCCTTCCACCCGTCTTGGGAGGGGAGAGAGAGAGGAGGGAGAGGGATGGAGTGAGAAAATTAGGGAAAGCGGAGACGACAGGAAGGAACAGAGGGAAGGGGGTGAAGGGGGGGAGGGAAGGAAGGAGAAAACAAAGAGGAACGAACACACACCCTCGTTCACCTCCATGTCCGTGATCGTCTGCCACTTGTTCATGGCCACGAACCACCGGTCCTCGCCGCGCCGTCTGCAGCTGAGGTCGATGACGAGGCGCGACCTGTCGCTGCCGAGCGCCGCCAGCACCGCGTCCAACCGCGCCTGGCTGAACCTGCCCTCCGGGAAGAGGTAGGACGTTATGATGACCTACTGAGCACAGTGCCCTCGTGTCAGCGGATTGGTGTTCTCCCTTCGTAGAACGACGACTTGTTTCACGGCCCATCCATCTTCCCTCATCAATCCAGTCCAAGACTAACCCCCCTACAGATAACCCTCCTCACCAGGGCGAACCCCGCCCAAGCTGAACCCCGACCCAGCCCGGCCCATGCCTACCACTACAAGCCAACAAAACGAGGACAGGGGAACAAAGGGAATGGATATCCCGGCTCACCTTCGAAGCGCCCTTCTCGACCCAGAGCGCGGCGTTGGCGTCGGTGATTCCGCCGCCGACCTGCAGGTGGCCGGGCCACTCGGCGAGGGCCTCGGCCGCTGCGTCCTCGTTGCCGGGGCCCAGCATGATGACGTGGGCGCCCTCGAGGCCGCGCTCGCGGTACAGGCGGGCATAATAGGACGCCGGGCGCTCCGACACGTAGTTGGTGCGCAGCAGCGCGGCCCCGTCGTCCGACGCCGAGAGCGTGCCACCGACGATCTGCTTCACCTGGCCCGCGTGCAGGTCTATGCAGGGGCGGAAGCGGGTCATCCTCTCAAGATTATGGGAAGGAGGGGGGGACTAGTGTCTGTTTGCTTATACGAGGAGATGAAAAGCCTGCTAGACGGACGGGAACGGGGAAGAGAAGAATAAAGGGGCGTGGGGGTTTTATTGAGCGCATATAACCCTTAAGTACGTACTTAGTTCATAGGTCCCGCTTGATACATGATGACTGAGCTATAGTGGGGTTATCCGACTTTATAGAGAAGCGACGAAGCTATCGCGGGGTCCTGGCTCCACTCCAGGGTCCTTAATTGGCCCCCAACCCGGACCGTGGCTTGCAAGGCCGAAAGGACCCCTGACAAGCCTATCGATAACAGCATTTTTAACTAGTTGATCTACGAAGCTTTAGCTTCAACTGCTTCATATGAATAACCAGCACCGCCTCTACCGCAACACCTAATCATGCCAGCCACCGTATTAGGAAAGCGCAAATCGCGCACGGCGACAAAGGAAGAGTCACCGTCGATATCACAAGAAGAGGCCCTGGCCGTATTGCAGCGCCATTTCGAGGCGCAATTCAAGCCTCTACCAGCACCAGTAGCCAAACCAGAGCCCGGCCCCGAGGAATCGCTCTCCG
Source organism: Monosporascus ibericus (assembly GCA_004154915.1). Classification (NCBI taxonomy): domain Eukaryota; kingdom Fungi; phylum Ascomycota; class Sordariomycetes; order Xylariales; genus Monosporascus; species Monosporascus ibericus. The sequence goes on along the minus strand of QJNU01000116.1, from coordinate 22,144 downwards.
ACGACGACGACGTAGACGGCGCATCCGAGGACTCCTGGTCGGGAGTCTCGGATGCGGAGGATTCAGACTCGGACGAAGACGAAATAGAAGTAGTCTCGCACGCGAAGAACACACCCTCCGCGGCCGCAGACATCTCCGGCCTCTCAAAACGGGAACTAAAAGCGCTGCTCTCGTCGCGGGTACCCTCGGTAGCCAGCACCACCACAGCCACCAGCTCGTCGTCCTCGTCCTCGAAACGCAAGACGGCGGCAGACGGAGAAGGAGAAGGGGAAGACGCGCCCTCGCTCGTCAAGAACGACCTCGCGCTGCAGCGGCTCCTCGCGGAATCGCACCTGTTCTCCAAGTCCGGCACCTCCTCCTCCACGCCCACCTCGAACAACAACAGCACCACGACGGAGCACGCGGGCCGCAACCGCCACCTCGCCAACGACCTGCGGCTCGCGGCGCTCGGGTCCAAGCGCAGCGTGTACGCGCAGGCGCGCATGCCAATGGGCATCCGCAAGGGGATCGCGGGGGCGGCGGCCGCCAGGGAAGACAAGCGGCGCAGGGAGGCGCGCGAGAACGGCGTCGTGCTCGAGCGCAAGAGCGGCGGCGGCGGCGGCGTTGCTATGCCGGCCGCGGGCGACTGGCTACGCGGGTTCGGCGCCAAGCGCAAGGGCGGTAGTGGAGAGGGGAGGAAGAAGGGCGGCCGCGGCGGCGGTGATAGGATAGCCGTCGACGCCCCGGCCGTGGGCAGGCTGCGCAACGGCATGCTGAAGCTCAGCCGCAGGGACATCAGCGAGATCCAGGGGAGCGGTGGCGGTAGTGGGATGACGAAGGGGAAGAAGAGGCGGAGGTGAGGTGTGTACGCGCTTGGGTGGACGGATATACCTACCCCTGGAGGCTAGCTTAATGATGGGTCACTCTCCCCTACGAGAGTGCTACGATGTAGGTTGGATTGGGAAAGAATCCCGGAGTTCCCAAGGAACGCAAGCGAGCAGCGAAGCGCACGTTTGCCCCTAGAGTACCCCCAAAAAATACCGGGCTCATCCATCTATCCACATCGTATTCTCCTCCGATAGAAACGAAAGCAGGATGTCCTCTTTAACATTTGGCTTCACCCATCTGAAATTATAGCCTCAATGGCGATGACTCCCCGCCCCTTTAAAGGAGAAAGAAGGTAGGTGGCTGGGACGAACGAGCACCATGCCACCTGTGCGCCATCATCCCAACCGCGCTCCCGCGAGCCCCAGCGGACATCCATCTCTCTCTGTCCGGGCAGTCGAGAAGACGGAAAACATAAACCACCACAGCCGGCCACATACTGTCCCCGTTGAAGTCTTATCTCTTTTGCAGGGAGGGCACGAGCAAAGGAAAACTTTGAAAACCAACCTTCCCCCACATCCTGACAAAGCTGAGCCCTCCCTGCCGGAAGAGCTGCGACTACACTTAATTAATAGACAGGCACACTATATGTCACGGAAGCCGTTGACCATAGATAGATAGATGGATACGCTCGGGCAAATTTCAGACGCTTCCGAGGAGCTCGCCTGCCAGCCGGGAGGACCGACCGTCTGCCCCCCCTACTTACCTCAGTTCTTTACCAACTTCGGGGCGCGCGCCGAAGGGACACGAACTTAAAGAAAAAAACACGTATGGCGTTTGCTTGTTTTGCACATATCATTCACTAAAGCCCGCTACAAAGGTCTCGTTCTGTGTGTAGTCCCCTCCGAGTCAAAATCCTGGCGTGGAAGAAAAGCGCTTCAAAAGCCCAGCGTGGCATAAATGGAAAGGAAATGAATGCTTGATATCATCTGAATTCTGTGTCCTTACTCACGACTGTGCGAAGATACAACAGAAAAGAGAAGGGTGAAAAGAATAAAGCGAAGGGGGATATATACACAATATGCACGAGTCCCGCCTCTTCTATGGCCTGCGTCTCTCGAGACCATGTGGCCATCGGCCCGCTCACATCTGAGCTTCCATCGCGCCATCTATCAAGTCAATGACTTTTGGTATCCTTGTGTAAGAGAAATAAAAAATGTCGTGCTACATCAATAAGTTTCCAGGACCACTCTCGCCCGCCCTCGGCAGCCTTCTGTGCCTGGGCCAACTCCTGAGCCCGCGCAAAAAATGCCTGTACAAATGAACCCGCTAAAACCCCCAAGCCAAGCCTAATAGGCTAGAGGCGAGTATGACACTCGACCGTACTCTAATGCCGTGTCCCGTCGTGATAAAACCGCTAGGAAAAAAGAGAAAAATAAAACACAAGAATCAAGTTACATCATAGCACCCGTCGGTGTGCTCATCGTCATGGGCATGCTCAGCGTGTGAAGCGGGTTGAAGGCTGGCCCATGCGCCATGTTACTCGTAGCGAGCCCGTTGCCATTCGGCTGGGTCGAGTTGGCGACCGAGTTGAGCGACGCTGAAACGTAACCCCCTTCCGAAGCAGGTGAGGCTTCCTCGAGAGGGCCAAGGTGATCTTCGCCGGAGAACTCTTCCTCTTCCTCGCCCGATAGAGACAAGCCACCTTCTGCACCGTCACCACGTTCGTGTGTGCGCTTATGTCTATAACATCTGTTAGCTGCCATGTTCAAAAGAAGGCACTCTAAATCTAGGGCAGAAGTTCGAAATGACAAGCCAGTAACATGTGACAGGGGACTGGGACGGAATGATCTTCCCGCCCAAGGTGCACGTGGCCTAACCGTCATTCCTCAGAGCACCCCTAGATCGACGGAAGGAAAGGAACATATATGAGAGGACTGGGGGCCATACTGTGCTAGGTTATCTGATCTAGAGAACGCTTTGCCACATTGGGGGCAGATGTAGGGTCTTTCTTGTGTGTGGGTTCTGACATGTCTAAATGATGGTTAGATACACTTCGGCGCGCCACAAGGAGTTGCAATGAACCGAGACCTATCTCACCTCTTCAGGTGCTCGAGACGCTTGAACAGGCGACCGCACGTGGGAATCGGGCATGAGTGAGATTTCTGCGGATAAGGACCAATCTCCATGACGGTGGCGGAACGCGCGCGGCGGAGCACATTAGGCGCCGCCTGCGGTGCCCGCTGCTCGTTCAAGCATCTCTCCCCAGTCAAATCCTCATGGGCGATATGGGCGTATTCCGGTTGGAGAGCCATAGGGTTCATGGCCGGGCTGTCTTCAACGGTCGACAGAGGCGTTCCATGTCTTGACATGTTCATCAACTCCTTATGTTGCTGGCCGTTCATCGAGATGGCAGAGTTGCTATAGGACAATCCCGGAGGCGAGTTATTTTGAGACTCATCACCTTCAGCCACGGGCCCGACCGAAGTCGAGACAGACCTTCTGAGATCTGGTCGGTGACCAGCAGCCTGGGCCTGAGCTGTCGCGGCTGCCATGGCCGACATGGAAGGCGGGATAGAGGAGCGCCGTCTTCTCTGCTTATACGTCGGCGAGCCTTCGATGACCGAGTAGACGCTGTTGGCACCGTATCCACGCGCAAATTGGGGTCCGGCGAGGTTTGATGGTGGCAGCTGCATCATCCCATTCAAGGTATTTACACCGCCGAGATGATCCGGGATTACCGAATACAGCCCCGTCTCTTCATTCGCAATGTATGCAGGCTCAGCGCCCATTCCGAGGGTATGCTGAGGTGGTGTAATAGGCTCGTAAGAAACACCCCGATTAGGGTAGTCCTCATATTGAGAAGAAACGAAGGAAGGCGCAGGCGAATATTCGAGATGAAATGCGGGCATGGACGCGTGGCGCTGGTGACTCTGCGTTATCGGAATGCCGTTCTGATTGTAGTGAACACGGGCGTAATCAGGCTCCCTCTTGACCACCTGATGCTGGACGTGCTGCACCTGCTGGGGGACATGCTGAGGGACATGCTGCACCTGCTGCTGCATCGTTGGGGTCATGGCCGTCATGGTGCCGTATTGAGCCATGGCGTCCATCCCATCCGATAAAGGGCCCATCGTCTGAGGGATCATTTGAGGAGGGGGCATCGAGTCCATCGCCCTCATAACGGGCGACGGGGCTTGCGACTGAGAATAAGAGACGGATTGGGCGTTGAACGACGATGAATTGGCTTGTTGAGCCTTGGTCAACTGCTCGTATAGCGATTGCGAAGAGTCGTACTGGAACGAGAGGGCCGGTTCGCTCATAGCCACAGTGGTAGCCTCCTGGCCCATCTTCTCCCTCTTCAGGTCTCGTTCTAGAGCATCGAGGAAAAGGCGGTCATGGGGAACGCTATACCAATAGAAAACCTTCTGCTTCTTCTGTGTTCGAATGCAGTTGTTCTTGTACAAGAAGTCTAAGAACTGGCTCTTGGGTTCTTCAAGGGAAGCATCTGATCCAGACTTGAGGTTTCTCAGGTCAGAAAAGATACCCTCTTCGAACTTCTTCGAATTCTTCACTGGCCGCCCGAAGGCCTGGAATCGAAAGGAGAGGCATCGCACGATATCAGTTCCAGATATATGAAAAAGGTTGTTCCACAGTACACAAGAGACATATTCGCCAGTTGGTAACAGAAATCTCCTAATGAACTGGTCGGGCATCCATTCGACAGGCGCTGAGATGAGGAAGTATTTGACTGCAATATACCGTAAGTCTTGGAAGCGATACAACACTTAGGCCGACGGAAAAACTTACGGTTGTCAACCTGCTGGAGCGCCACTTGCGCATCCTGCGGTAACGCTTGCTGTGCCTCCGCGCTCAGCATGAACGTCTCTGGTTTTTGCGGCGCTGCAGAAGCCATGGTTGATTGATGTGAGTACATAATGTACTACGCCACTACCTTCAGACTGACTATAATAAGAAAAGCTAAGCCAACGGATATCGCCTGTGGAGTCCAACTTTTCACTAATGAAAAGTTGTACGTCGTCGTCCGAGCTACGGATGACTAATAGTTCATTAGCGGGAAGGCCGTGCTTCCTGTATCGTTTGCGTATCGGGGGATCGTCGCAACCGAGGGAGAGAGGATCCTCCAAGGCGCTGCCTTCTGAAGTCGGAATAACGGTTCAATACAGCTGGTCGCCGTTGCAGAGAGTTGCTAGGGCTTCCGTGTAGTGTATGCCGAGACCAGCCCGTACGTAGTATAGATGATAGTAAAATCCCAATCTGCGTCAAGCGAATGGTCGGATATCGGAGGAAACCGTCAAGGTGAAGATGCTAAGCACTCGATGCGATCCAGCAGTCCGAAGGGTGCTCGAACTGTGCGTCGAAGCGAAAGCGTGACTGATATGGTTGCGGTGCGATTCGGTGTCGTCGAAACCTTCGCAGGCAGAGAATTCGCTGGTGATCTGCTTCGTCCGGGTTCCTCAGATGGATAACAGAGCGAAACCGACACCAGGCGCTCAATTGGAATTAAATCCCTGACCTTCAAATTGAAACAACCAGAAGAGAAATAGAAGAAGTGATAAGCGGCAATATACCACGAGGACCACACCAGATCAGCAGAAACGTGGTAGAGAATCTAACGTGAGAAGAAACCTTGCCGGCCGACTTGCTCGCTTAATCTATTAAAGTAGAAATGAATCGTCCACGGGGGTGTTGAAGAATGTATTTTATGTGGTGCGAGCTCCCTCAATAATGAATTCCAGGACAGTTATAGTTGGGGCGACCACACAAGCGGGACGGGTGAGAGAGAGGTATGTTAGGAAAAGGGAAAGGGAAAAAAGAGAGGCTATTCTGAATAGAATCGATCTTTCAAAGAAGATTCGGAATTGAATTGGGTTAAGGGGGGGAGAGAGAGTCGGGAGAGGAGGGCAAGACTGGGTGGAGGAACACTGGGGGGTTTAATGATTTCCCTCTGGTTCTAATAAGTAGAGTTAGGTATTATTACTACTACTACCCGACGTCTAACACACGAAAGGACTAGAGCCAGCTCTCTGCCTGGTCCAATGCGAGGACCTCCAAAAAAGCAGGCGCGATTTGATTGGGGTGCCGATGCGCCAGGCAGGTACAAAGTACAACAACCAGGTACGAGACAGGCACACCACAACACGCACACCTACTCACTAAATTAGGTAAGTTCAAAGCTTTTACATAAGTACAGTAGAGATGGGGGATCATGTTGGAAAACAAACTCAAGGGGGGTTCCTGGGGGGGTGGTGGACGGATGGATGTGTCCGGGACCACCTTACTGTTATCACCCAATAGGAATTGTCAAATTCAAGTGGTGTGAGTACGGCAGGTACATCGCAGAGTTGTTGAATTTTGCCCAATCAACTGAGTACCCTTTACATGTGTATAAGTGCAAATACCACTTTGTACTGTACAGTAAGGAATGCATGTGTGCAGGGGTATTGGCCGGATGTACCTGACTTGGTACTCTGTCGCTTCCTCGAGGGAAGATTGATTGGCTGAACACGACTCCTACATGCCATTCGAGCTTAGCGGCGGTTGGTAGCGGCGGCTTGTATCCCATTTTGGAGTCATATGCGGGCCCAGCAGTGGAGTGCACATAATTTGCACACATTGGAAAAAGACATAGGGGCTATGTCTCCGGGGATGCGAGCGAGGCTGGCAATGAATTATTTTGGTAGTAAAGCCGCTTCTTACCACACTCAATCACATGCTATGCTGTATTCACAACCAATTTCTCCGTTCACTATGTTCTGGTTTCGTTACACCCATATCGTTACGAAAGGGCCAATTCTCGAAAGATGAAAATGATGCAGGCGTATGGCACCGAACCCTCGGGGACCTCTGTCCTGGCGGGAAATATTTTAGAGTTGCCGCAACCCATCTGTCATAGGGCATGGTATTTTCGCTACATGCAGGCCGTTCACCGGAACCAAGTCCGAATCCCGAACCGCGACTAGAAGTCGGCTTGACGTCCCTGCGGTTTACTCAGACGAGTTAATTTTTAAGGATAATATGAAGTTTATACTGGTATATGTCAGGTAGCTTTAACTGTGTCACCTCTAATTGAGCCTCGTTCTCCATGCTTCGAGATGTGCATGGGTACATCTACCGATCTACGGAGCGTCGAGAGGAAATCAGACTTAAGTCCATTACCTGCCACCTCTTTTCCTTCTTGGCATAGCGACGGCCTCACGAGTCAGCTTTACTCACTCTCCATATGCCTGGTCCAAAAATTCCCCCATCTTATCTGCATGCCATGGCGCTCCTAGCTAAGTATATCATTTTATGGAGCACGTTGCTGAAGTCTTGCTAGGGTTACGTGTCAGCCACAACCCGCACTGCTAAGAACGGCGTACGTAGCCACAAAACATATGTAAAGGAGAGGAGACTTCGACGGCCGCCTGGTTGTCCCTGCATTTGCAGGGGCTAGGTGCGCCATAGAGATCAGATCGCAAGGGTTCGGTTACGCGGGCATACGTACTGACGCCAACGGTAATGGCATCTTCTAGTCACGGGATCCGTGCTTTGATTTCCTAGGTCGTGCATACGCACGGACGCTAGTTGCCATACCTGGTTTGTGGAGACAAGGAATTACCATCTCTTCCTCTTCATGCCCTTCTGCAGAGGTAAGGGGCGTCCCACTCGTATCGTTACTAATCAAGTAGCCCGGAAACAAGAGTTCTGAGGCACATGTTTTCGCCGTTGAGTAGTTACATTGCGAACAGTGGGAATTGGATGTGCGAGTCGACTCCCTACGAACTGGTAGAGAAATCCTCGTTTAAGGCAACTCAGTAGTAATAAAAAGGGGAGGTTTTAGTAGCTGAAATTCCTTAGCAGACACTTCCTCGTGCTTCACATATTAGGTAACAACAACACAAGGGGCAGAAAGCGCCATGCTATATGACTTCTTGGTGTCTCGTGTTGGCTACCACTTCTCTTTCAGTTAGTTGTCCACACGAAGCGGCCTAAGACATATCCAGTTGTAGACAGCCAGTCAGGCGGCGGCGATGGGGCAGTCGGTAGCTAATTTCCGATTGCTCCCTAGTAGTGTAGATATTAGTGCATAAGAGAGGTATATTATTAAACTTATGAGGAGAATCTCTCCTCAGCCCGAAAGACTAATGCGTAAGGCTCAATTCCGTAATTACCGATACCGAAAAGGTAAAACTTCGAACCGGTCGAGATCCATACCGGAATTGGTTCTTTTTCATTCATACTCGGCTTGGTCATAGATTACTGTACATACGGTGACGTCGCCCCAGACCCGGTTTGCCTGGCTGTCGTGGGCGGGCAGGTTCTCAAACGGCGTTTCGAAATATTCGTCAGGGCCAGCCCAAAGAAACAAACCATCTGTAATACCTAAGAGACCGTTGCACTCAATTAGACAGACATCCTACGGAGAAGAGCCCTACTCAGTATGCCTATGTCTATGTAGGGATGAAAACTAGAGACTGTGATTATCAACTTGCCAGTCGTCGAAAAGCTTAGGTAAGAACGCGAACCAGAGGAACATGCTCGATATTCGTTCGCGGAGGGAATAATAAGCCCCTTTCTCCAACTCCCGTCCATTGTGGCAGAGAGACGTCTCTTTAGGTAGTACTCCCGGCTGCACGTAGGCGTAAAATGCGCTACTTTACCCGTCCTTGCATGCCACGCGCAATAGGGTACCGTTCATCAGGGCAAGGCCGGCGGAGCGGCGGCCCTAAACCTACCTTGGTACCGAGTTAGTGTGGGCAAAGTGGTCGAATCTGAAACGCGTCTGCTGCAGCATTGAACTGCCCTTGCCTTGCATCAGCTGCGGGCCATAATCATCGGCGCTAATCTTTTCATTGATTTTGATCCACCCATTTCCCGCAGCACGAGTTGTCAAAAATAGGCCATGCCTCCACCACGGCGGCAGCTTACTCGGACGTCAACCGTAGGCCATGGGCATGCGCTTGGCTCCATTCACTTGCGACAGGTTCATTCCGTGTGGATGCAATCCCGTTCAATCGCGACAGCCACCAGGGAACTCATGAATTTCTCTGCAGCTAGACGCTTAAACAACCTGTGTGTTATGAGGTCCTGGGCAAGCGAGACGAATTCTTCCATTCATATAGCTATTTACCTAGGAATAGTTGATTCTATACGACCTCCGCATTATGTATATGAAAACATGTTTCAAGAAAAACAAGCGAATAATTACGACGTCAGGCCAATGTTCATGCTAGCTTCGAGACTTAGCACGCGAGTAACTAGTCGCCCTGTACCGCTTTCGACATCTCTGTCTCTCTATGCGATAGTGGGCGAAATGACCTAGATGCTTTAAATTTGAAAACTGAGAGAAGCCTACAGAAGTTTGTCTCCGTAGAGATCAGCTTTCCAAGAAGGGCAATTTGTCGGACTATTTGCAAGGCTTTGGGCATACACTTACCTAGCCTCTAGAGTTCTTCCAATAAAGAAGAGCGTGCTGCTCCGCTCTGTAGCTCGGACATATACACGGTCAAAAGTGATGATGATCATCGCACAATGCTTGGTGCTGATTTCGATGTGGGGTAATAATCGGCAAGCAAGGTTTCTTGAAATGGCAGGCGAGCATGCAGCTGCATGGTGCCCATCCCACCGTCTGTTTGATCACCAAGTCCCAGCATAACGCAAAAGGTGAAACAATCGCAACGTCCCGAAATGGGCCTTTCCAGCCACCGCAACCCACAAAACGCTGGAATCCAATTGTTTGGTCGTGACCCTATTTTGCGGTGCACCTTACGTGAGTCTTTCTGTCCTCAACAGCATCTACCTACATTGGATACAGGACCTAGCCCATACACCAGCCGAAAATAATAACTCTCCATGTGAATACCTACCTACCCGTAGCCACCCGGTACGATCCCCCCGTTTATGAGTTATGACGAGAGATGCCTCAAACGAGATGACAAGAGCAAGGCCCGCCTAGGGAGGGAGGATGCCACGCTGATTACATGCCAAATGATACATCGTCGGATGCGATGCCGGTCCTCTGGAAGCAGAGCAGTTGGTTGGGAAACTAAGGCCATGCGGCAGCAACGTCACGAGATGCAAAACCACTCTGCAATTTAACTAAGGCTCGCAAATGCAACCCCAAGACCTAGACGAGCTGCAAACTTCGACGGGACAGCTGCTGCCCCGAACATAACAATCACTATCCTGCCGACGACACTCTGAAGGGGATTTTCCCCGATCTTCTAGGAAGGCAGGGGCCTTGATAACGAGTCAAATGGGTATACATACTTACATACGGAGTAAAAGGTATTCACTTCATACGCACACAGGCGGCTGACTATAAAGTGCAACTCGTTACGACTTCATCCAGAAGCCTTGCGCGCGCCACAGGAACGAATCTATTCTTAACCAAGTGGCAATTCGCGAGCCGAATACTCGTAAACGGTGTCGGTGCGTTGTCAAATAGAGTAAGAAAAACCACTGGGTTTGGTAAACTAGCTGGCGTGACGCTCCCTAGAACGAGGTGCCGGTCAAGCGAACAGATGTCTCAGACACCTACAGGACAAATCATACCTAGCAGTCATCCGATGCGCCACAGTGATACTCAAGTAGCTGTATATACCAATCAGACCAATCGATCTTTTCGGTGCCAGCGAGAAGAATCGAGTGGTCATTTGTCGCGGTCAGATCGTCAATCTGGCACTGTGGATAAACAGGCAGTGGGAATGGGAATTGCTTCGATCTACTCGTTTCAAATGTCTTGGGGCTCCAGCTTTAGGCGAAGCTTAATTCTGTGCGGCCCAAGTTTCAAAATCGTCCTACAGCTTCCATCCACTAGTACCATTCTAGACCACCAATGGCATGGCTGAAGAACTTGACATCTGGTGTCGCGTATCGCCTACATTTGCTGGGGGTTAAAGAAGCTGAGAATCTTGGGCGGTTGATTGGCTAGCTTGCGTCTCGTCCGTCCGTTGAATCTCACGTTTGCTATAGAAGGGGACGTTGACAAAAATAGAAATTCATCAAGGCCGAAGCCGCCCCTTTGCATCTCGCCGGTCTGACCCTGCTGGTAACGCCCCTCCAGTGGCCTGCGCTTTCCCGTATATACTACGTTGGCAGCGTGATGTGACGGCCGGCGATGTGCGTCCTGGCGGCTCAGTCCCCAAACTATGATGATGGTGGGGATGGAAGTTCGAGAAAACTTGCTTGATCAATATCACTTGAGTGGACATCGTGGGACTGCGAGTCAAATTCTATGGGGCTCCATAGACGCTTAACCAAGTGGACAATGCAATACAGCGCTCACGTATGTTCCGGTAAAAAAGTTCCAGACATCGACCAAATTTGGGCACGTATCCCCGATGCAGAACAATACTGATGCGGGGTAGTATTCAGACTTGGCAGAATTCAACTTTTGGAACTGAGGACAGCTGTAAATGATCCCCGCAACGGTCCCTTCAACCGGCCGAAACATAATAAGGATTGCTCACACTTGCATATATCATGGCATACATTGGATGCATTCTCTTACTATATCTGATTTCCGGTAGGTGTTCTGGTTCTAGACTACTACTGTTTCCATGGCCCGAATTGCCGACTTGATGAGCCACGACAGTCGCACACGTACGCGAGAAGTCTCCCAAGCCAAATATCTCGGTTCGACTTGGACTAGGTGGACCAGAGGCTATTCTGCCAAGGACCGCCACGCCACGCATTGGCTCGCTAAGCACAAGAGGGCTCGACTTCATGAGACATCATAAAGCCATTCCAATCGCATTGGAGCTTGCAGCTTTGGTGTTCTCCAGACGAAGTAAACATTATGAGCCGCCAAGCTGATGGAGCGTCTAGCACGCCATGCAGGACTCGAGGCCTCGTCTCATTGGTGTGCCTGAAAGGGCACTTATGCAGGATGAGGGACCAGCCACCTCAAGTACAGTATTACTACTACCGTATTTGACGACGGTACCATCAATCGCGGGCATCTGGTCCGCACATGGTTGAAATAGTGATTACCTTGATTAATCTTTCAACGGTATTCAGGTACGAGACTTCTGAAACAGGCGCCGCCCACTCTAGTGCAAGTTCATGAGGTTAGTGCAACTTCCTATTTAGGATGATGAAACATGGTCCCTTGATCACGCACATGAGTTTTCCGGTCTTCCAGAACGGATCTGCAAGGGACCACCGCCTCAAAGAGAATTCACCAACCTCTTCGACTCACTAAGTCGCGACCAGCCAGCATTGGCAGGCCCAGTGCGGATTTGCGGCTGAATTCTCAATCCGTCGAGTTTTTTGGCTAGTACAACGTACGTAACGGGAATCACATTCTTCTGAACCGGTTCATACGCTACTACTCCTAGACGCTCAGAGCTTGGGCACAAGCCAGGCTACCTATCTACTACTGCTGCCCAGGGTCCGGCCATGTATGTGGTCTGGGATAAATCACTTGACAGTCTTTTACCCACCCGCTCTAGCGTCTGAAAAGCCTGTTCCGAGTTGGTTAATAAACCCGGCGGCTAGACACATACTGGGTCGGTACGGCTGCTAAAAGCGAATGAGCCCCCGTCCCCGTCTTGCCACGCGTGCGCTCCTTCGACTCGCTGCTGGGCACTCGGAGAATAATATCGACTGTCACATATCCACAACCACCTGAGTGTTGGCAAGGGACCATGGTCGCGCTTGTTTTAAATCCCCGATGGGTGGAGTACTCCAGCAAAATGTCTAGCCCTTGCCTGGCATCTCGATGGTTTTGCTGAGTCCAATGCGTCCACTGATCCCGGCAGCAATATCCTTCCCCGGCGACGGAGTTATCACCGTCATCCAACGGTCCGGCCGAAGGATTGATGGAACCCTCCATTCCCAACCCAAGTTTTGAACAGAAGCGCTACTTCAGATTGTACAGTAAGTTGAAGTCCCAGTAACCACGCCTCTGTTTCGTGTTTCGCAAGATCCAGCAAGTCCAATAAGCCCTAGGGGTTTCCAGACGTTATCCCAAGGTCAACCGATCAAGATATCATGTTGTTTGAGGTACTGCCATTAATACTTACTAGTATGCGTATCTAGTCTCACGGAGGATTTGATCTGTTACTGTCGGATTGCTTTGTTAATTTCTTCCTTAGGCCCAGCTGTAATATCCCTGGATGCCGCCATGGATATTCCTTTTCCCCATGCTACCCGCTTGGTCATAAGCTCTCCAGTCTTCTCGTTTCACGTCTCGGTATTACTTGTCGCCACGCGAATAAGAGATCGGCTTGTTTCAGCCCTTCAGAACCTCACAGTCAACCTCCAGGCTGCCGTCGACAGGACCTCAACAGGGCTCCGACGGCGGCGGCGGGGTTGGATGCCATAGTGCAACCCGATCTGTCTTTCTCGTTTACGGGGGGACCACGGCGCTTTGACGACGTCTCTTTTCACGAGCCGTGCTTCTGAAACATTGACAGGAAAATCACGTGCGTTAGTGATCCACCGAGCGATGGATTTTTCCAGACATTCTTCCAGAAGCATCGCACAAACCCGTCGCTATGCTCATTCGGAGTAAGCTCCTAGCGGATAACCTGTCCTCCCAGGTTATCATTTCCAGGTCCACAGTAGCGTCTCTCAAATCCACGAAGGTCTTCCAGACTTGGCTTGTCTCATGATATCCTGTACGACTCCATTCAAAGACTTTACATAACGTCTCTGAATTCCGTTGAGCAAAGAGCGCTATCACGATAGCCGGGATGCGCCGAGTGGCCCTGCATCATTGGCGGCCCAGTGGCCGCGTACTACAGTATCCAGGGGTATTTTCTTTTAGTTCCCCACACCGGGTCCACTATAACGTCTATGTAAGTTTCCATGCAATCTGTATAGAATTGAACATGATCTAGCTATCCGTCCATGGCTCCCGTTATCATGAGTGACTAAAAATCGGATCTTGAACACGGTGGCTAATGTATGTTCCATACTACAACATCTGTCTCCCAGAGTGCCAATTTAGCACAGCAGTAACCGGAGCAGTCACAGCGCTAACCTGAAATGGATACGAGTTCCATTAAATACCTGTTTCCTATAACTTGATTCTTTCTAAACGCCCCATATATGACAGCACGAACCAGAATTGCACTTGCCAATTACTGCTGTGCTAACTTGGCACTCTATGAGATAAAGAGTCTATATTCTATCCTTAGATGGCAGAGACTGGGATCGTCGAGGCAACTAACTGAAAATCCCCCCCTGGATAGTGTGTAGCTGCAAGGTCATGCCGCGCAAGGGAGAAAAGGATCGACATCTGAAACCAGTGGGCCCCGGGGCCCCCGTTGGCTGATAGGTCCGCCATCGTGACGGCCGCTTGGCATTGTCTTCCCGCATAAAACTTGGAGATCTAGAAGGGAACTCGACCGATTAAGCCTTTGCGTATCGCGTAATCTGTGCGAGATCCAATGATAGCCTCATTGCAAATCACCGTGCTTAATCGCCCCTTGGAACCCTGCAGAGCACAGTAACCCCACCGAGTCTCCCCACGCTTGGTCAGGCGTCAGTGCGTCAGAACGTACAAGGACACCACTGATATTGTCACTCGGCAGGATTACGTACGGCACCCGTGCTCGGTTTACCACTCGGGGTTATTGACTATCGTAGAGCACAAGCATGCAACTGGCTAGCCAGCTAGGTATCCCCCTATGAGGCCGCCTTGAGCCAAGTGCCCCCGAACACCAGTTGAGGAGGTATCGAAGCCGGTCTCATCCAGGCTGGCCGAACCTTCCCCGATGCCCGTGTGGAACTAAGTTGTTCTACGTATACGTCCCACCTCGGCGGTCAGGATATCCATGGGGTATCAATATAGGCGGACATGATTCCAGATGTTACATGGGCTAAGGCTAACCTTTTTGCCCCTTAGTTCCGTCGCTCTCGGTAACCGATCCTGGTGCTCCGTGACCGGCCGACGGCCGGCTACATATCCGCGCCGCGTTCTTCTACAGTGCAAACCTTGTACCCAGCTAGTTATCAGTAATTCTCCGGGGGGAAACTCGTAAGTAGTTGAATAAGTATGAGTATGATCAGTGTTCTAGCCAGGGCGTCCAGCAGCAAGATCTAAGCTGCCAAGGGTGGCGAAATCACGGAGTGAATTTTCTCTACCTCGTCTCCTGTCTTGCAGTGCCGGTATGATCTAACACGGGGTGCTGGTCAGTTGTCTGGGTTCGTAGACTTATGACGATATACGACCGCTCTAGAACCGCAAACTTCGGTTATCGGGGTCAGCTCGAGATCTTGCATGAACTGCTTGCGGAATACGCAATATGGCATGGCCTCCAGAGACACCATGTTCGAGGTCCCGGTAGACTAAACCAAAGTGTCTTTGGCACCTGAAAGCGTCCAGGTACCTGTCTTGACCGCATGCCCTTAGTTGAGTCGCGTAGTAACAGCTTAATGACGATTCAGATGGTGAAGTGGGGTACGTGACCTGTGACTTCGAACGTTATATGCTACTACCACATGGCAACCCAACCGAGATAGAGGCTCTAGTTATAGCTAGGTCTTCCAGGTCGTCTGTTGGACTTCATCGTGCTCTGTTGTAAGCTTCGTATTGCGAGATGACGGATCTCCAGACCAACCCCAGGTCTACCCCCAAAGCCAGGCGGCTACTACCTAATGAGCCTCCCTGTCGTCCTGGTTGAATTTCGAATCCCCTCCCTCCCATCCACCATATTCACCCCTTAATGACTCGAGTCATTGCTTCGCCGCTAGCAGAGCGCATGGCAGCGTCCGCTGGTTTAGAGCCGCAGTGGATTAGGGGATAGTTACAGTAGTGAACCCCCCCTATCTTCACGACGAGTGTAGTAGTGATATCCGACAACCTTTGGTAGGCAGGACCCGAGAGGTTGTATTCTTCTGCGGCATCTTTGAAGAGTTAGCACGACTTCCCATAACCAGAGTATTATACATCCCCCACGACTCCACGGTATGTATCCAGATACCTGGATACGTGGACGGTTGGTACTATGGCACCGACTCGTACGTACGTCACGTCTCCTCCCCTCATGACAGTCAGGTCCTCGATACCGCCGCCCCCATGATTCGTCCATTGTCTGACCCGTATAAACCAAAACGCCACGGGCTACCTCTTCGCTTATGTGGGTTCGAAGCCTTCCCGAAGACGCGCCCCTTGATCTCCCAGTTTGGAGTGAGTGAGCCGCCCATCCGCGTCACTCTTCCAGGTTGTTGGCCCCCGGTAAGTCATGATCGAAGTACGCGACTTTCTCTATCTATCTATCTCCTCTCTATCGAACTTCTCTATTCCCGGGCCCGTACCTAACTTTCAGGGCCAGTAAGTAATTAATGCGCGCACACCAAGGGCCCATCCGTGGCAGCTGTCTTATCCAACTACGCACTAAACGCCGATGGGACATGCTGCTGCTGCTGCTGCTGCTTATTAGATAATGCTCTCTAGATATGTGCCGCCCTGTCCGGGGAAAAGGAAAACAAGGGGGACGGGGGGCGTTCGCGTTTCCTGCCACCGCTTTTGCGCCACGTATGATTTGCTTCCGGGACTGACTGGAGAAGTCCTAGTAGTGAGAGAGAGAGAGAGATGTAGATGGCCTCTATGCGAATGTCGCCCTGGCACAAAATATAGGGGAGAGGAAAGGAAAGGTCCAAATACGGCACGGCCGGGTACTCCCCTGGCCGTCGCGTAAGTACGGTTTTGTTTGGCGCGGCTGGATATATTTTCTTCCTTAGGTTTCCGCAGTGGAAGACTTTCAAAGTCGCTGATGGTCCTTTACCGGGGGGCCCTTGGACAGTCGTGTGTTTGTTGGGCTGCGGTTCATTTACCCGCCCCTCGAGGACGGTCGTCGCAGAAGAGCGTGATAATACCGTCCCTGAGTAGCTCTTCCGGAGCACGTCTTGTGTGGCGCGCACTTGTGGCTTATGCGTAACGAGCAGAAGGCCGGTCGCCCATGAGTGATTCATTCGTGCTCCTGGTTGGCGCAACAAGTATTTCTTTCGTGTTAAACCCGGTCTCTGCCGGTCCAAAACTCCCTGCCATGTTTATCGGTGAAGGCTTAGCTGTCCGGGGATCTAAGTAATGGATTCTGTTTTTGGTGAAGTAAGCACGAGGTCCCTTCTTTCATGTCGCTTATAGGATTGGTTGTTTGTATGCGCTGCATTATCACGGGGCAAGGCGGACGAAACGATGTTTTCATGATAGCTTTGGGTGAGGGAGGCCACGGCTCCCCCTGACATTGGACCATTAGAAATGACGAGGAAAGGATAGATGTTGAGAAGAGGTTGCGTGATGTTTAATCAGGTCTGTACATGCGATTCGCGTGGAAACACGTATAACCCCCTTTTCAGTCCTGTTCTGCTAGCATACTTTATCTCACGCCCTCATAGACATTAAACGAGGATCATACCTATCTTTAAAACGTACACATGCCCCAATACCTATCTGTCCGCTTGGGATTTGTCAGTACAGTATGTGTGTCATCATTACTTTGATAGTAGGCAGAGACGGTAAGTGGCCCATCTCGCAGCACACCATGTCTACGGCGGTGCTATAATCGTCGTCCTGGTATGTGCCTCCCTAGTTGGTCATGATTCGGGGAGTCTACACGCCATCCGTATGCTCTGCGTATATGTTAATCACGGAGTCCTTCCAAACGCCCATCGCTGACTTCAGCTATATTCCTCCATCGTACCCTAAGCGGTTGCGAAACTCGAACTACTTCCTCGTCCCTGATCGAGATGACGGTGTCCGCTGTAGGCAACACGACAGTCCGGTGGAGTAGTTCGATAAGTAACCGCGTAGTTCCTCGGCAGGACGTGTGAGCCGGATTCTAAGGTCTAATTAATACTAGCGATCCCGGAGCCATGCTATCTATCATCGACAAGCAAATGACTGTAGCAAACAAAGAAGTCTCGGAGTATCAACCAAGGAGTCGCTACATCCTGGCTTGGAGAATGCCTGAGGATTCCGGCATCGTACGGGCGGTAGTTCTGGCCTTAGGCGTATTATATATATATGTACACATGCTAGCAAAGGCAAGGCCGGGGGTTGGTAGCTATAGACAGCCCTCTGGCAGGCGCATCGATGCATCACATACGTAACGGCAGATCGTAGTTGCCCCTCGGTATCTTCCCTCGACCCGGATAACGGTATCTAGGACTTAAGAACTGGTTCTATTTCCGTCTTGACGTATAGAAAGGGGGGGCGGTTGCCGTCCGTGTCGACCAAGATGCGGATTTCGGGGCGCGGTTCTCCTCGTGAACGAGTCACTCCTTATCAGTCCCCTGGGACCTTACCCCTGGTAGGATTATGCTTATATCAGCCTGGCGAAAAGTCAGAACTGGCATATAGGTAGGTACGTAAGGCATGTTCAAACCCCTGAGTTAGCCACACTCGTTTCCGAGCTTGGACCGATGGGTAGGTAGAAAGCTGTGAAAATGTAACTAACTAAGAAGGGGGAACATAGCGTAAATAGCTAAGCGATGGCGCAATGGGGCTTGCCCTCCCTCCATGCTTCTGTTGAGCTGTTGCGTCGACGGACTCCTCCTGATGGGTTGGGCTGGCTACCCTGGTAGGTGCCGCAATCATCTCGCCCATCTGCCGCTCCGGGTCCGGAAGTTGTGACTTGGGGTATCTATTATGTCAGAATAGACCGAGGGACGAATGCTCTATGGTCGCTCTTCTTCGCGTGAATGGCAGTAGCTTCGTGGTAGGCCGAGTGATCCCGGCCCTTTCTACGAAGCATCCCCCTGAGCTTCTGGTCTTATAGGCAACTGGGTGACCGAAGCGTCTGAATGCCAAACGGACGGCATATCAATATGACAAGCTAGACACCAGTCCCGTTAGCTGAAACGTGACTCTCGCAAAACCTCCAGTCCGTACTGTGTAGGGCTGGAGGTGGTTTTCCTAGTATTTATAAGCCGTTGGTGATTCAACCAGAAGCGATATGATCCATAGACCGCTGTGGTATGCACAAAATTACAGAACAATATTACCATTAGCCACATAATGTGGTGAGAATAGCTATAGGACTGTGCGCACCAAATTGTACATGTCTCTCTCCCGAAGTTGGCGAGTGCAGCCCGTCGTCCCTTGTCCCCAACTCTCCGATCCCACCGCGTCGGAGACGGTAGACTTCGTTAGCGTGGTCGCCACCAGGGCATTTTCTTGATCAATGCTACACATCACCACATTCCATAAAGTCTTTGCTCCTGGCTCAAGTAGTGGGCAGTGTCGTAGCGAAAGTCAATGGCCAGAAAAGGGGGGGGGGGAACCGCCGCTCCGATGCTCCGTAATGCGTCTGTAGGCGCGAAAAACTGCCAATCATTCAATCCAAGTTGCCCCTTCGCCGAACGTAACAAGTAGAACCCCGTCCCTAGAATTGATACAGCGAATGATATCCCGATTTGGTGTAAGTGTTGTTTTTTCGAGGCTGCTTATTGAGCCTTGGAAGATGGTTTCTTTGCGTCCACTTCCACGTGCTCTCGGGCCTTGTTCCTCGATCTCTCGTATTTCGGGGATGTGTCACCCTTCCACATAGTCCCCAGCAGAGCATCCCAGAAGGTAAAGAATGGCTGGGAGAAGTTCGTCTTGATACCCCAACTCTGGTGGTGAATATCGTGATAGGCCGCGTTGTTCCCCGACACGTGCTGAATCGGGTCCCATGGTAGGGAGTATCCACAATGGTCGTCGACCGTCTTGATCGTCGAGAGGATCCAGAATAGCGTGCCTTGTCGTTCTGTCATTCCGGCAACCTTATAGGCGAGCCCGGCGCCAGCTGTATCGAGGAGGAAGCCTTCGAACGGATGGTTGTACAATGCTCCGTAGGCGTAGGGAACATAGAGTCGATGGTGCCTCGCGTGGAACGTCACTAGAAATCCATTAGTCACGACGTTCACAGACGAGAAGGGGCTATATCAAATCCACGTACTGTACAGCCACTTGTTCATGTGCATAGCACGATGTAGGAAGTATTGCCAAGTATCTAAGAAGACGAAGGCTACCATGAACTGTGCGGCGGGGATGATGCCATGGTATATGATTCTGGCGACCAGAAGTTCCCACGGCGCGAAAGCCGGCACGGCGCTTCCGCCGGGACCGGTGAGGCTGGTAGTGAGGAACGGATAGTGGCCGCCGGCCAAGGCGCCGGCAAGCAATGGGTGGGACACGGACATGTTCTTCGAGATGGTAGCGGCATTGAGTCCGAACAGACCGAGGATGGCGGGCAATGCCCTTTGGCCCAATCGAATTCTCGTGGCCCAGACAGCTACGTCGTAGTCCTCCTTGCCTATCACTTGTGGGGGGTCGAGGACGCCAAGGAAAAAGGACATGCCGGCCTGGATGACCTGCTGGAAAATGACGTCGCGGAACACTTCATAGCGCGTGGCACGGTTGCGCTGGGCGATTTCAGCCGGGGTATGCAGGCGGTACTGCGGCCAGACGTCGTAGACATCGACGATGTGGAAGAATACTGACACGACCCAGTAGGCGATTATGGGCGCAAAGATGGATAAGAAGGAGTCAGATAGCCATGGTATTAGACTAGGGCGCTCAACCAGCGTATAAGATGGCAAAGGTGGAAGGTCGGTAGAAGCTATGGTTGAGCTCGTGAGGTTATTATTCGCCATGGCTGATCGAACGGCGGCCGCCATGCAGAGAAGGGCTGATCTGGCGACAGTTGAATGAGAGGTAGACGACTTTTATCCCGCGACTTTGAGATGAAGTTGTATTTCAGAGTCGTAGGCGGTAGATGTTTATGTAAGCAGGGCGTGCAAGTCGGTCGCGAATGAACATGTGGATATGGTTTGCTGGTGGTCTATGGCGGGCGAACAGGCTGCCTAGAGGTAGCGGCGGATGTCCGGAAATGCGGGAAAAAGGTCAAACTCTCCTCGGTGGGAAACCCGAGAGGTATTATGATTAGGTAGAGAGGGGACTCTTGTTCTTACAATTCAATAGGGCTAAGTAGAGACAGAGCACGCCTACTTAGCCTCTCAAAAGTTAATGGGAAGAAGAAGATGCTTCAGTAGAATTGAATTGCGGCAACCTAGAGAGGATCTACGGACGTTAACTTTAGAGCTTATGTAAGAGTGTACTAGTTATTACTTGTCGGGACCCGAGTTACCCGGGGCTCAGGGACGATGGACAGGACATGACAGGTCCGATCATCATATGTTTCTTGATTTTTCCCCGTATATAAGGCCATGCGTAGGTACAGCAGCTACATGGAAAGGTACATACATACATATAAATCGCGCTGTGCATGGAAAGGCTACATCATGGGACGTAATTAGCGTACCTTGTTGATGGGACCCGGAATTTACATCAATAACATTCCCATTTTCCCTTTATATCTCCGAGTTTGTCCGTCCATCTTACTAATGTTTTAGAAGTCTAGGCATTAATTAACCCGTGCTTTGGGGAATCTATGTACGAATACTAAGTATATCGGCATTCCTCCCGATATGTCGTTTCACCTCCTGTTCCCACCTCTGCCCATGTCGAATGATATGTAAGCAAGTAAGTACCTGTGCAACCCATTATCATGCTGGCTTGGTAATTAAAGTTAAAGCCTAAAATGACCTGCCAGGTAGAAATACATATACCAGCCAATGCGTGTCCTTCAATCGATAGGGTGTATGGTGCGTATATGCATGAGGTTCGCCAATCACGCATATGATAGTAAAGGGCTGGAAAGAAGAACTTCCAATAGGTCTAGGGTGGCGAAAGCTACATGCGGATGCCTGCTAGACGCAGTATCTACAGTACGTACCTAAACCAAATACTTCCAAGTTGTCTCTAATGAATGCAACATCCGATAGCATAATACGATGCGATGATAAAAGAGGAGTAGTCCGCGACGGGTATAACGCACATATCGATCGAGGTCATTTATTAAAAGTCCCACTGGCGACACCTGCCAGCCATCTGCTTAACGTCTAGATATATTCGAGGTGCCGCGTTTGGAATAAGTCTAGTTCGGTCCGCCCCTCCATTCCCCACTAAAATTTCTCGCAGGACTCCTGCCTGCCCATTGGAGGGTCTCTCACACGATGTATCGAAGTCACTCATAGATTCTGTGCCCCTCACTGTCCCTCTTCTCGCCTTCCACTGAACTAACTTTAAAGATATATTCTCTTCGCCAACCCGCCAAAGGAATCCTCCTTGTCCTTCATCTACTTCTTCTTGTCCATTTGACCGTTGTCTATCACCTTTTCTGCCATTTCCTCCCAGGTTAAGCCAAGATGATTATTTACAAGGTACGTTTTATTATCGAGACGTGCCGTTCACCATGTCCTGCCCTGGGCTCAATTTGCGACTGTCGGGGGGGGGGGGGGGTTGGAAATTTTTTAAAATTTTTAAATTTTTAATTTTTTT